>PVIC010000462.1:0-123057 GCA_004025085.1 Thryonomys swinderianus | reverse complement strand
TCCTGGTGGAAATTGAAATTATTTTAGAGCTCAGCTTGCACAAGTTCCTTATTTCACAGAGAGGAAGATGGAAGCCAAAAGAGGGGAAAGGTTTTGCCTTGGGTCTTACAGTATGTGTTATGGTTTAAAAAGTTTCATGTATTCAGAGATGGGGATTTTGGAAGGTGATAGGTCGAGGATTGCTATGCTCATCTGTGGATTAGTGCATTAATGAGTTCATAGCTCCATATACTGTGAGGAGGTGGGGCCTCAATGGAAGAGGTACATCACCCCAGCCTGCCTCTGGGGAATTACTCTGTCTCTCTGGCTCCTCCCTTCTCTCTTTACTTCCTGGTTGACATGGGGTGAGCAGTTTCCTCCATCATGTCCTTTTCTCATGTTTCTGCCTTGGAGTCAGATGACCACGGATTGAATTTCCTAAAATTCTGAGCTAAATTAAATCTTTGCTCCTTTAAGTTGTGGATGTGGAGTATTGTGTCTCAGTGATAAGAAAGCTGACTAACACATTGTGGAACATTTCCTAATTCTCTTCCATTTCTTCTGGGAGCTCCCTCTCTCGTGGTAGTAGTATGGATGACACTCACAGGAAAGCACAAAAATGACTTGATCAAAAACATGCAGAAGCATTTTCTGGACTGCTAGTTTACTTCCCCTTGGATGCTTCTGTGTCCCTGTAAAGACCACCCTTCCACGTGAAATGCCATTGCTTATTTGCACTGAAGACCATGAATTTCTCCAAGGTCTAGACCCATCACTAGGTTCCTGAGGTCCACACCAGCACCACAAGGAGAGAGGTGGCACGCAGGCAAGGTTGGAAGATGGTGTAGGAGTTTGGGTACTAAGCTGAGTATCACACTTAACATTTGATCTCTCATTTATTTGAGCATGAAAATTAAGAACCCAGGTCACAGAAAAGAACCGCTGCTCCCTACAAGGCTGAGCTCTTGTACTCCAAAGCCACCCCTGGTGCCACTTTCCCTCGAGGGGCCAGAACTCTTCTGGAAGAGGTAGACTCACTGCTCCTACCTTCCACATTTTCATTTAACTATCACCTCCTCTAGAAAGCCCTATCTAAGGGAGGTGCTCCCTTTTCTTCTTTGCTTTCAAAGCATTTTACCCAATCTATTATTTTAGCCAATAGTTATTAACCACCCATGTGCTGTGCACCACACTAGATATAGGTTCTGTGCTAGGAGTTGAAAGACAATAAAACATTTTCATGACTCTCAAATTCACAGTCTTGGGAGGGGGGATGGGGAGATGAGAGCATAAAAAGTGTATGCCGAGACGAAGAATGGAAGGAAGCACTGGGATTGGAAGAGACACTAGAGACTTTGTCCTCAAACTGGATTCCTTGGATGAATGAGTAAGCTGCATCTTGAAAGGTGAGCTGAGTGACTAGGGAGTAGGGAATAAAGATGGGAAGTAAAGATACACACACACACACACACACACACACAGAGTGCAATGAGGTACTATTCAGCCCCAAAGAAGAATAACTTTGAGTCATTTGTAGCAAAAAATATGTACCTTAGGAGAACGGGAAAAAATGAGAATTAACTCTTATCATGGTTACTGGTACAAATTTTCAATGTCAAGTGTGATCATATTTATAAAATGTACCAGTAAAGTCAATGTTTAAAAAATATGTACCATTAGAATATAGTGCTAGCTCAGTTCATGATAGCCCAATCTTGGAAACAACCCAAATGCCCATCAACTGGCGACTGGATAAAGCAGATGTGTGTGTGTGTGTGTGTGTGTGTGTGTGTGTGTGTGTTTAAATGGAGTATTACTCTGCCATAAAGAATGACAAGATTCATTCATTCATGTGCAAATGGGTACACCTGGAGGACATACTAATAAGTGAAATAGAGCACAGATATGCAAATACTGGATCTTTTCTTTGATATGAGCACCTATAGATGTAAAGGAGCTCTAGAATGTATGATAGTTTTTGTAGAATGGGAAATATCCAAAGGAAATTTGGTGTGGGTATGTAATGAGGGGAAGGAACAAATATGATTTGGAAAAAAATAAAAGAGCGTGTATATAGGGGGTGGGGGTGGATAGTAATGTGGGTAAAAATGAGAGCTGACCCATGTCACATACTAGTTCAAACTCCCCAATGTTGTATGTGATTGTGAGCTCTATATAAAATGTACCAATAAAGAATACAATTTAAAAAAATATAGTTCTGGGCCGGAGATTTAGCTCAGTGGTTCCGGCGCCTGCCTCGCAAGCCTAAGGTCCTGAGTTTGATCCCCGGTAACCACATACAATGCTAGGCGTGGAGACTCACGCCCACCAGCAATCAATACCACACACACCACAGTGCCAGGCGTGGTGGCTCACGCCTGTAATCCCAGCACTCGGGAGGTAGAGACAGGCAGATTGCTGAGTTCGTGGTGGCTTGCCTGGGCACCATAGTGAGCTCAGGGCCAGTCTGAACTACAAAGCGAGACCCTGTCTCAAAAAAAAAAAAAATATAGTGCTAAATGGAATTAATCAGACATAGAAAGCTATATATCATTTGATTTCTTTTATATGTATAAATGACAAAATGTAAATAATTTAAAGAACAAAAAAAAGATAGGTGATAGAAAGGAGGTAGACTTTGTAGAGATGAGAAGGGGACCTGAATATGAGGGGAGACAGGAGGGAAGGGGAGGAGAAGTAAAAAGCATTAAGATGTGATCTGTATATGTACCAGTTCTCCCTTTTGTATCTATTTATTATGTATTGCAAACATATATAAATAAAAAAGGTGTGAAGTCCTCCAGGCACGGGAGCACCTGCTGTTCTGTTGCCTTTCCTGATTTCCATATCCTACCCCCCTACAAGCCTTTTAGCTTTGTGGGGACTGTCAGGATGTAGTCATCATTTTATACCCCCCTAGCCACCTCCCTTTCCCAGAGGGCAGCACCTCTTTGTTAAACTGACCAACAATGGCCCGACTTGGGGTAAGAAAAAGCCTCCCGTCTCCCAGGCACACATGATGTCAAGATATGTTAGGGATTTACCCAGAGGATTGAAGAAGAACCCTTTGCTAGAAGCAGCTAGGACCAGCCTCTCACCCAGCCTCAACCATCACTTAACTCTTCAGTGAGACTGAACACTAATTCTGCAGACATAAAAAGCCCTATTAGAAATTTCTTCCCAAATGTTGAGCTCATGTTGCTAATTCTATTTTAATATTAACTATCTCAGTTGGCAATTATATTTCAATAATGAAAAGGTTATCTCTACTGTAAGATAAATAATGAGGAAGACTCCCTGGCTTTGACTTGATCATTTGAATTTATGTGTCATTGGAGCTGTATTCTCAATTACAACCCAACAAACTGATTAAATATCAACCAAGCATGAACAATAGCTTGCAGCTCTGAGTCCTCTTCCTTACCCCACGCTTCAAAGACTTTAAACCTTGGAATATAAATGTGAATTTTTACTGGCATAAAAGAGACAAAAATCATGTAATTTTGACTCTATTGTCTGCTGTTACTGACAATGTTTAAATCACTTGGGTCTCAGTTCTCCTCCAAGATCAAAGATCCCAGGAGAAAAATGTTTCTCAGCTGGCCATGGGTATGATGCGGTCAGAGTCCTCTTCTCCCACTCAACTGCTTAGTTCATTTCAACTGAGATCACTCAACACCTAGTGCAGGGCAAGTGCCGACCAGAACTCAAAGTCCCCCCAAGACAATTCCAGGAGGGAAGAAAAACAATGAATGTTGAATATGTACCTTGTCCCTCAGTTCTCCCATGATACCCTCTGCAGCCACCCAGTTTCTAGGCGGCACTTCTTAAAATGCCTGTCTTGTCATTATTCCCTGCAATTTACCACATGTGTGTCAAGCCTGGAGGCTATGTCTTATTCCTCTGTGCACCCCTGCGTAGCCTCCCAGAGGCTAGCACACAATAAACACTGTCCCAATAATAGGTGAATTTTAATGTTATCTGAAACTTAATACATTATTTAGATGCTATTTTAGTGAACCCTCATAGCAACCCTAAAAGTGTTTTTTTCTTCTCCATAGTTGCCATTCTCCTAAACTTAAGTGTTTCCATGTCTCCTCCCAAGAACACAGGCTTCCGCAGGTAGGGGCCCTTGATGATTTCCAAATGCCTGGCCTTTGGCAAAGGTTTGCTGTACAGTGGCCACGCCTCCTCCAGCTGCTCCTCTTGTATCCTGGACAAGCATCCTGCTTTGATCCCCCAGAACCAAGCCTTGACAAAAGAACTTAGTACAAGAGAAACATAAGTATTGGAGAAGGAGTGGGAAAATGAGACAGGGGAAAGACGACAGCCAATCATGTTCACAGAATCACCCACTTCAGGAATGGAGGAAGTGAGGTATTTGTGCAACAACGCTTGCCAGTCATTGGTTGAGGGGTGCTCCCAGGGTGTGTTTATTCTTTGTCATGTCTGATCTTCCCGATGTGTGTGCCAAGCGAACTTAAGAGATCGGAAAAACCTTGGGAGCTAGAAAAGGAGCCAGTTTCACAATGGCTGTTGGAGCGTGTGAATAGGGCTCTCACTGCAGCAGCTTCAGATGAGAAGTTATGGTCACATGATAACACATGGACCCTTCCAACATCCAAAGGGGAAATGTGGCTTTGGGGGCAGTAAGGTATTGAGAGTAGAACTAAAGGACATCAGAAGCTCTCTGTGCTCTTATATTTGCATGGTTTATATTAAAATGTTTCCTAGAGCTTCATGTGTTCAAAGTAGAGCTTTTGGAGGTGACTGGATTATTGGTGGGTGGTACTCATTAGTAGATTTGTCCACCCATGGCTTTATAGCTGGGTGTGATATTACAAAGTCAGATGGGGAAGAGCTAGGTATTGGGGGTGGCCTGGAAAGAGATTATCTATCTATTTGTCAGATTGTCCGTCCATCCGTCTGTCTGTCTGTCTGTATCTATCTATCTATCTATCTATCTATCTATCTATCTATCTATCTATCTATCATCTATCTATCATCTATCTATCTACTTACCTACCTATCCATCCCCTCTTTTGATCCCCTTCTGCTTCCTGCCTGCCCTGCAAGAATGGTTTATTGCTGTGCTCCTCTACCATGCTGTCTTGCTTTGGAACCAGCTGATTATGGACTGAAATCTCTACACACTGAGCTGAGAAAATTTTTCTCCCTCAGGTATTTTATGCAGCAATGAGAAAGTAACTAAGAATATTTTAAGGTGCTATAACTCCAGGGCCACATTGGCTCTTAAGATACAAACTATCTTCAGAAACACACTCTTTTCCTTTGTCACTGGCCTAAGTATAAAGATGATAGAGGATATCAGGTGGTTTGGCTCAATCATTCTTACGTGAAAGTAGATCAACAGAGAAGCTGAGGGACACTCGTGGCATGACAACTCCTAATGATGGAGAGATGGTTGGTCCAGAGCTGGCCCATCACTGTGCTGCCCTCTGCCAAATCCTTAGACATTTTACCAGCCACCTATTTTGTGCCAGGCACTGTTGCAATCTTTAGACCCACTAACATATAATTTAATGGTCATAAAAATCTTGGAAGGTGTTATGAAAATATCCTTTTGCAGAGGAAGAAACTGAGGCAGAAAAAGGCCAAATAGCAAACACAAAAGCAAGGTGAAAATGAGGTTGTTCCCCACCCCATGATGCCACAGTGTCCTTCTCTAAAGCTGTTCATCCAGACTTTCAAAAGATGTGCCACTGGGCTCAGGTAAGCAGCCAATAGTCCCACAAAGCATCTTTGGGCTGATCTGTGATCAAAGGTAAATATGATGATCAGTCCCAGAGCTGGAGGGAGAACAGTCACTATTCTCATGCATTCCTCCCTTCACAGGGCCCTGGAAACCTCTCAGCATGGCAGTGACTACAGCAAGTACTCTGTGGACTGTGGAATGAAGGGCCCTGTCTGGAGATGCAATTATTTTGGAATGAAAAGTCTCTAAAAGATGCACACCCAAAAGATAGCATTTGATTTTTTTTTTGAAAGTGGTACTTCCAGTCAGGATTAAAAGGAGCTTTGATCACAGTCTGTGAAGCTTTGTAAAAACTGACGGAGATGATGAAGGCAATGAAGAGGATGATGATTGATGGTGGTGGGTGAAGAGGATGGTGATCAATGAAGGTAGCCACTATTTCCTAAATGGGCCAGTTACTGTGCTGGGCACCTCACACACACGATCTGTAATTATTGCAGTAACCATGGGGGGGGTGGGGCTTAGCATCTCCTCCTAGCACAGGAGAAACCCAGGCTCAGAGAACTGAAGTAAGCTGCCCGAGGTGACAGTCTTAGGCAGGTAAAGGGATTGCTAGAGATTATTAAATTTTGTTTGATCAAAACCTGTGCCCATTACTACTGACACAACAGATTTCCTTCATTTGCTCTTTCGTTTGTTCATTTACTTCTTAAATCCATACATGTATTCAATAATATTTACTTTGTCTCAGATATACCTCAATAACCTCTCGATCCTTCTAATCCCCATATGTCAAGCAAATGCATTTAACTTTTGCATTAGGGATAAATGAAAATGAAGGAGAATTATATTCAAGTCAAGATTTATCATAATGAATGTTCTACAACTAGTGTGAAAAGAACTATTAATGACTTTTCAGCTTGTATAAGCTATTGTCAATTGTCTGCTTCACTGTTAATTAATGGGGTAATAAAAAGCTGCTTAGTAATTAGTCAAAAGGAGAGGGGTGGCCTTGCTTTTCATAGATTCCCATGCTCAAGGCAGGAGCCCAGGGGACCAGGAAGAGTTCTTGAAGGTGCATAGTGCTGGGGCAGCATCTCGTGACAAACACAGATGGAGATTTGAGCAGGACTTTCTGCGTGGCTGTTCTTGGGGTGGCTTAGTGGCCAATGGTAGGCTTCACCCTGATGACCCAGACAGCTATCACCACACACTTAACCCACATGCCACACACCAGGAAAGGAGGATCAAGAACTGTACTGTCCTCATACCATTCAGCTATAAGTGGGATATTTAGCCATATCTGTCTATGAGGTTTACAAGTTTAGCTGGGGTGGAATAGAAATACCCTTTCTATCCCTCTGTACAGAAGGAACAAGATAGTGAGGGACTTAAAGAAGGAGCAGGATGGGTTTGGTGGCCAAGACATCTGGCTTCTAGGCCTAATTCAATCACTGAGTTGGACTGTCTATATCTTCCGATAATACCAGTGTTTGCTGTGCCTCAGGATCTGACATGGGCTGCATCCTCCCTATTCTTATATTGGAAACTTAATCTCTAATGCAATATCATTAGGCCGTGGGGGTTTTACAAAGGTATTTCCATCATGAGAGCTCCACCCTCATAAATAGATTAATGCCACCATTAAAGAGCTTGACAGAGGGAATATGGCTGCCGTTATGACTTCTGTCATGTGAAATCCACTATTTTCTCACACAGACCACATACTGTTCAAGGTGCTGTCTTAGAAGCAGAGGGGCACATAGTCTGGATATTCACCTGGAGAGGGAAGTAGTTGGTCTATATGATTTCTCAGTCCCTTTAGCTTACTTTGACTAATCAGACCCTGGTTTTCAGATTGTTCATCTTTTCTTTAACTTTTCTGATCATTAAAGATAACTCTAGGAGAAAGAGAGAAGTCCAGGATGGGTGGTATAATTAGCCCAAATGAAGGCTTAAGACATTTAAACTCATTCATAGGCAAGAAACTATATCTCTGGAGTAAACACGTAACTTAATGTAAAAGTCAGAATCAATATATAGAAAGCTGGCTTATTAAAATTAGATATATTGCATTGTGTTCTCTCATTCCCTGCCTTGACTGTCTTTGTAAATTTTTCTTCCCAGTAAGGTGAGCAGCTTGAAAGCAAGGATTCCATATCCTGCTTCATCTCTTCCCATAGATCCTAGCATAACCCTTGACATGTAAAGGAATTGGTAAATACTAATGCTTGAATTATTATAAAAAATAATGTTCCAGAGCTAGGACACGGGACTTTCATGTGTCACCACAGAGGCCATTATGAGAAAAATGGAGCTCAGTGAACCCAGATGGCTTGGCCCAGTGCAACACAGCAGGAAGCAGGGGTGCTGGTGGACACCAGGGCTCCTGATTCTCCAGTCAAGACTCTTGTCATCGGTCACTGGCAGAGGGACTAATTCCTTTTTCAGAAGAGGGATAAGTCATTTGTAGATGAGCGGATGAACTTTGAGACCATAAGGCAAAGTGAAAAAAAAAAATCAAACACAGCAGGTTCAGTATTTTATGGTTTCCCTAGTACGACAAACCCAAGGTATAAATAGCTTAAAGACCAGAATAAAAAATAAATGATATGAAACAGAGTAGTAGGCTTTCTGGAGGTGGAAAGATTAGGGAGGGAAAGGGAAGTGAAAAGGTAAGATATGATATGTGTACGTATCAACTAACCACAACGAATATATTCACTGTGCATCACAAACATATACGAATACAAAAGAGAGGAGGGATGAGGTTTTAGAAGTGTTTCTCCCAAGGCAGCAACAGTGGCTGAAGAAAACTTGCCAGAGGCTGCATTTGACAACCATCATGGATCTTTTGGGAAGCCCTGGAAGATAAGAGAGGGAGGCAGAGTGATGGAGGGAGGGCTCATACCCCTCCAATTCAAACAACCCCTGGTTCTTCCCAGAAGGCTGGGTTATTTCAGTGCTCCTCTGTGCCATCCAGACCATCTCTGCGCTCTCTGGGTCTGACAGCTTCCTGGGTCTAGGTCTGGGTAATAGTCATTATATTTCTCCCACTACCAGTACCCAGGAAGATTTGGCCTAACACTAGAGTGAATGAAAGAATGAATCAATAAGGGATTCAGTGGGAGACATTACATGTTTTAGAAAGCAAGTGTGGTCTCACAGGCCTCCAGAACTGAACTGTGCTTTTTAATATATACTAATGGTAATCAACGTCTTCCTAGCTCCATGAAGTTTTTTGAACATTTCTCCGTGGTAAGGATTATTATTTCAATTTGGGAGGTTTGTTCAAGTCCACAGAGAGAGAGAGAGTGTAAGTAGTTGTCATTGACCAAGCAGGTTCAAACCTTTCACCAGTAGTAGCTTGTTCTATCCTTGGCAAGGATCACTACTCTCTAGGTTAGGTATTATTATCTCTGTTCCTCAGATGAAGAGACCCAGAACCCAGAAAGTAACCCCTCTAAACTCACAGAAGTACAAACTGTGCTTAAAGCCAAGCTGATCTGCTCTCCAGCCTAAGCGTTTTCCTTTTAGGGCTAACTGCCTTGATCAGCATTCCCGAAACTTGGAGTTAGAGGCCATAATGAGGCTCTGTCAAGCTGACAACTCTCTTTGCTGAGTGGAGGCTAATTGGGGATTTTACAGGAAGAACAGAAGCAAACCTGATCCTCAATTACAATGAACACAGGTCCGTGTGCGTCCTGCACAGCCGGATCCGGGTCAGGAGCAAGGGAGTATCGGTGTGTGTCTGCTTGTCCTGCCGAGGCAGGAACATAATGGGCCCGTTCTCAGGTCTTCTCTTAAATATTCCTGCTGCAAAGCTTCTGTTCTTATACTCCAAAGTAGGGCCACGATGTTAGCAGTGGTCGCAGCAAGGAGGAGCAGGATGCAGAGTATCTGGCCAGGCGTGAAGTGGCAGATGTTCTTGAGCTGAGAGAACTTACAGGCAACTATTTGGTTTTCATTTTCTGTAACATTCATTTTACCAGCCCTCCACAACCCTGAATGTGAGGCCAGGAACAGCTAAAATGGATCAGTGACTGCAGCACTATTGAAACAGGTGTTCTAAGCAGGTACTGTTATCTCAAGGAGGAAGAGGAGCGAGAGCTTTGCAGATGGAATTCAATGCAGAACCTGTTGGACAGTAATCAGTTTGTAGGGAACAAATGATTATCAACCAAGGAGGGAAGCAGAGGAAGGGTCTCTAATGAGTACCATGGAGACAGGACTGTTTGCTGTCAAAGAGATCTGGTAGGGAAAGGCATTGAGCAGTTAGGATATCTCTCAGCCCTCCAAGATCAAACTGAGATCAGTGCTTCTGACACGTGTTTAATGGTATTATAGAAGTAGTCTTTGGGATGCTTTTTTGAATGTGCCCTTTGGATAAGACATTGTTGGGTACTTTCTATGAGTTATTTTACCTTATCCTCATAGAAATCAAGAAAAGTAAGAATTATTATTCCACTCACAGAGAGGGGGGGATACCAGAGCTTCTTGTCACAGTTGAATCAAAAGCTGGGTAGTGGTCTGGTTCCCAGTCTCTACAAAACAGCTTCCTTGACAAAAATAGCGAAGTGAACAGAATCTCTGGGGGAATCTTCCGCACAAACAACCTTGTGGGAAACCTCTATGCAAAGATTCTGATATCTTTCTGTACGTGTGGGACAGGACATGAAAGGGAGGGGAGGAACAAAGAAATGGTCACATTGCTGAGAGGGAAGAAAGGTTTGCAATCAATTCAGAGGGAATTGTGATACTTCAAATTGAACTGTTTTCCCTAACATTAACTTTAAAAAAATTGATACAGATATAGGAAGATGAGTTAAGTCTTTGTCCTTGAAGATGACACTAAGACAAACACTCGCATGTGTAATATGGGGGGGGGGGTCTGTGAGGAGTGAGGAGGCAAAGAAACAAAACAAAACAAAACAAAAAACGGGTGACTGGCTGTGTGCTATATTATAGAATTGAACTCAGAGTTACCCAGATCTAAATGCTCTAAAAAATATTTCTGTGAAATTCAGGGGAAGAAGTTCAGGGAAAAAATGCTTCTACCACAGGGTTTGCGGTTTGTGGTTTCCGTCCACAAACCACAGAGGACTAGCACTTCTCCAATTAAGGGAAGGCTGAAGATTCATGCAGTCACTACATTTCTGATTTTGTAGAGTCTTATAAAGCCTAAGTCCTGACTCCCATTTCTAAATGAAGCCAAGACCAGAGAAGGTTAATTTTTCTAGGATTACGCAGGTATTTTATGACAGACACATTTCAAGTTAAAGGCTGAGGCATATTTCAAATTAAAGCCTAACATTTCTAGCTGAGGAGTCTGTGAGTTTGATGGCCACAGCACCCGGATCCCACCAAACCACCTGTATTGTCTATGTCTTTGGCCTAGAATCCAACACTCTCAGCTACATCTTCAGTTCCTGAGTGGATATTTTTGCCTTTTCAACGACTGCAGATGTGAGCACAGGTGCAATTTATTTATCCCTTTGCTCAAACTTGTTCCACACATGTATCTCCTCTTAAGCCCACGCCTCTCATTTCCTTGGCCAATTTTTCTCTCATCTTCTCTGAACCTCAGCCAGCTCAGGGCTTTCCACTGGAAGATCCACTTCCTTCCTGCATTCCCTGAGAAGGTTTTACTCAATTTCGGTTAAGGCTGCACCATCATTAGGCCCACCTACTAGACCCAAGCACCTGTTAGTTACTTGACATAGATTGAGCCTTAATGCAGCCTAAAAATGATTTTCCAAATAGATATTTCCTGTCCTATTTCACAGACGAGGAAGTTGGGGTTCAGTTGGGTTCACTCCTAGGAAGTTCATGGAACTAGCACAAGCAAGAGTCACACTTCGACCCTGAGAACCCATGAGTGGCAGGGTGCAAAGTCATTTAGGACCAGGCTGCACGTACCTGAGTCCCAGCCCTGCAGTGTACTAGCAGTCTGACTTCAGGGAAACTGTTTAATTTCTTACTTGTACAAGATAGGAAGAGGGTCATTGTAAAGATTAAGGGAGAAAACAGTAGCAGCCCAATAAACATTACTTGTTCCTATTATTTTTATACTTCAGTTTCTCTCCTTCTCAACACTATGTACTTTCACTGTCTGTCCTCACACTTGCCTGCAGCATGCTTCTTTTTTTTTTTTTTTTTTTGCTTTTGAGACAGGGTCTCGCTTTGTAGTTCAGGCTGGCCCTGAGCTCACTATGGTGCCCAGGCAAGCTGCTGCGAACTCAGCAATCCTCCTGTCTCTGCCTCCTGAGTGCTGGGATTACAGGCGTGAACCACCACGTCCGGCATTGTGGTATGCGGTGTTGATTGTTGGTGGGCATGTCTCCACACCCAGCATTACATGTGGTTACCGGGGATCGAACTCAGGACCTTGCGCTTGTGAGGTAGGCACCGGAACCACTGAGCTAACCCTCCGGCCCACAGCATGCTTCTTTTAGCTCTGCTTCCCTGGGAACAGATCAGGATGGTCAGGCAGGCAGGTCCCCACTTTCACGAGCGCCTTCTTCTCTCATGAACAGGGGAGGGGGAGGGCAGGACCAAGCAGATGGGGAAGGTGAAGTGCAGTACAAGTACAGCACAGGCCTCTGCAGTTTTCATGAAGTGCCACGAGGCCTACTGGCCTTGTCTGAGACTGAGCAAGGAGGCTGGGCTTCTGCACAATCTTCATTCCATTCCCCACCTTTCCCATGGAGGGGTTGCTGGGTAGGCTGCCTGCAGAAATGGGTCTGAACCTTCGACTGGGTAAGATAGTTCCTAGAATGGGAAGACGACCCCATAGAAAAGAAGTAGCTGTTAGTCCCGAGATGCTGTGCTTGCCTGGCATGTGGGCAACGTGTGTTTCTGTCTTGGGAAGCATCTGAGTGTGCCACCACAGGGCCTACCGCAAACCTAAATGGTGGAGGAGTCCGAATCCCCTTGTTCCAGAGCAGGATCATAGCGAGTGCCGCTGGCTTGACACACCAGTTAGCCCTCAGTGTTCTGAGTCTCCAGAGAGGGGCCCAGGATTCTACAGGTTTAACCAGCACCCAGGTGGTAGGAGTACATCCGAAAGTTCGAGGACCAAAGAGGACCTATGAGTCCGGAGAAGTCAGTCTTAAGTAGTCATTTCATTAAATTCTCATATTTCATCAGATGAATTCACTCTAATTTCATATCTTCCTTCATAACATAGTCATGTGTTTTAAAACAAAAACATTTTCCTCTCATATCTTCACAGATTCAGGTCACCCCTGCCTTGCCTGAAAAACTCTGCGCAGGTCCAAGGGTAGCCACACTCCAGCCTGGAAAGTTGCACTGCCACTCTGTCTCTTCACTAGAAGCTGTGGGTTAAATGTAAGATCTGCCCCCGAGAATCCCGAACTAGAAACGCCTTACTACCGAAGGCATTTTGCAGGACCACAACCTTTCTCCCGGCTGCCTCTGCCTGCTAGATTCACTGCTTTCAAATTTATTTTCTGGGAGCTGGATAACCTATGCTCTTAAGGGTTAGCAGATTGTTTTGCCTGGGACTGCCACATTTCCCACCTTCAATCAATCGCTTTCTGTCTGAGGGCAGTGCTAGCTGGTTTAGTTTCTCCCCTGTCCGTGTTCCCTACTTTCTGGATCATTAAATTGTTCTCGTCCAAATGCAGCGATCTATTTCATCTTAGATGTTTGGCTGTCTTGGAAACCCAAGAGCCCCTCAGGGAGCAGAAGGCTCAAGAGGACCGAGTGATTTAGAACTTCTCAACACCAGGCCCCAACATTTCGCAGTTTCCTTCCCGGAGGGGCCTTCGCAGTTCTAATCTTAATGCAGAAAGTACCTTCGAAGTTGGAGGGCAAAGGAGGGGGGGGGAGCATAAAATGGGACAAGAGTGATTTGGTATTCGTGACAAGTAGCTTTCTCTTTCCAGGTGGGCTTTTTTCCAAGAAGTCCTATTAATAACACCATTCACTCTGGTAACAGTTTTCATTGTGAGAAATCCCCAAGTCCTTTACAAGGAGAAATCATATCACTCGACAATGAACTTGATCTGCTGAACAGAGTAAGTTAACAGCTGTTGAACAGTTGTATTACTCTAACCAAGGGAAAGAGAGGTTTAAGGCCTTGGAAGAATTTAGGGAAAGGTATTAGGCGGAAGAACCCTACCTTCTTTGCTGGAAGGCAATCAAAATTCACTCGGGGTTAAAAGCAAGATTCTGCCTACTTTTACATTCAGTAATCAGTCATACAACCATAGGAAAAAATCAGGAGGCTAAGAGAGGTATTTACTGAGTACTTCGTGTGCCAGGCACTGGGCCAAGCCATTTGCAAGCATTATTGGACTCCCTGCACCCAGGTGTACCCTCTAGCATCACCCTCATTTCATATTAAGGCAAAGTGAGGCACAAAGAAGTGGAAGGATCCGGCAAATAAGGGGAGTCCAGTCTGGTTGCAAGACCTTATTTTAACGGCCCTATCCTGTGCCATGGCTGAGATGCCAGGCTCAGTGCCATTTTGGCCTGACTCTACAGGAAAGCTGTAACTCCTTCAAAAAACTAAAGAACTGGGCTTGACTGTGTTTCCAGAGAGCACCTGCCTAACATGCAGGAGCCCATGAGTCCAGTCCCTAGTACTGCAAAAAAAACAAAGAGGGAGATCACTAAAAGCCAAAGATCTGTTGCAACTGGACAGGCCACCAACAAAGCCCGGTAGCTATTTTCCTTGCAGCCGAGAGAAGAAAGAGGATCCCACAGCGGGTATGCGGCAGGCAGCTTGTCCTCTGGGTTGCAGGCACAGTCCCTCTCTACTTCTAGGAATTTCCCCCAGCAGGACAGGGAGCGGAGTGGAGCCTTGTGCTGCTCAGACTGGCCTCGAGGTGGATGATTTATGGGCCTCACAGCCTTCTACCATCCCCAGAAAGGAGTGATCCTTCTTAGTTATCGCCCGGTGCAGCCAACTCCTGTCAAGCTGCCTCCACAGACCCCTTTTAACGACAGTCATTCTACCAGGAGGAAGCAAGGGGAAAGGGATCTGATGGAGCTCTATCAACCCTGAGAAGCCTCTCAGTCATTCCCAGGAAAGGACTTTGCTGAGTATGGATGGAGCTAACGGATAGAGAAAGCCAGAGGAGACAGAGAAAAAAAGAGGTAAAAGGGAGAAAGTAGGAGAAAGAAAAGACAGAATAGAGGTTGGAAGGTAGGTGAAGGGACATTTCTGTGGATGATTAATGATGTGATGAAAGCCCCGCTCCCCACCACACCTGGCTTCACTCAGATCTGCACCCTCATCACCCAGCACAGTGACTGACACAGAATAGGGGCTTCACTTACTTATTGAATGTAATTAAAAATAAAGAGATGGAGCCAGGCGTGGTGGCTCATGTCTGTCATCCCAGCACTCGGGAGGCAGAGACAAGAGGATTGCTGAGTTTGAGGCTTGCCTGCGCTCCACAATGAGCTCAGGGCCAGCCTGAACTACAAAGTGAGACCCTGTCTCAAAAAAAAAAAAAAAAAAAAAAAGGAGAGATGGAAGAATACAGAGAACATGAATCTTGGTACAAAAGAGGAACTCAGCAATTGCTTACTGATGTGACTAGATGTCTGCCTAAAGAAGGAAAAGGTTTGCAGTAGAGGAGAAGAAGAGAACATATCCAGCCAAGAGGCCCAATAGATCCATTAGGGGAAGAAAATTTGAAGGCTGAGGGCTAATTTCCATGGGCTGTTCCCAACAAGAGGGCCAGGCGGATGTAGACTCAGGGCTTCAAAGCCATTTGTGGGCAATCAGTAGAAAAACAGAACCTTCTCAGAAGGACCAGGAAGCCAGCAGTGTGCATTCAGTCTTAGGAATAAGGGAGAAATAGAAGCAGGATATGATCACTGCTTTCTCAGACTCAAGCACTAATCCAGGCACACAGTGAACATGCAGAAGTTTGCTAAGTGAGTGCATAAGGACAGTATTGTGGGATGGGTCAAGGTGAGAAGTTAGAGGCTTACTGTGGTTTAAAGAAAGGTACAGAGAGCTAAAGAGCATATCCTGCCTTAGGATCTCTTGGCTCCAGGCAAAGTGTGTGGGCACTGTTTCTATTTTCCTGCTAGGACAAGGGTGCCCAGCAAGTTGCTTTGCTCCTCAGAGGGCCTTTGGAAATGTTGTCATAACTTGGAGAAGGTGCTGCTGCCATGTAGCAGGGTCTAGCCAGGAATTCTGGTAAACACACTACAGTGCAGAAGACAGATTCTGCAACAAGTACCAAGATTAAAATGTCAGTATGGAAAGTGTTCTGGGATCTCTAGTCTCTAATCCTAGGCATACTTTGGGGTAGCCTTAATTAAAATCGCCACCATTGCTAAAGCTTTATTGAACATTGATATATAAAAGTAAATATTTATCATTGTTTTTTCTTCCGAAGAAGTGGTTTTGAGGCAGGATATTAGGGCTTGACAAACTGCTGGAAAAGTAGACATGACCTGTGGATCACAGAGTTCTAGGATACATAGGCAGAACATTTTCCAAAGCCCAGCACTCAGAACCAATCAGAGAGTGCAGGTTTTTGATAGGAGGGCCTAGAAGTAATGTCAGCCTGAAGAGTGGGAGATACAAAGAGACAGTCACCACTGAGCTTGGGGTCACTGTATTCTTTCACAGTGGTCTGCTCCTCCCCTGTAGTGTACTTCTTTTCCTACTTTTAACTGGCCCATACTCCTTCTGAGGATCCTACCTTTTATAAATGTAAAACTTCACCATCTTTGCACTGATCTCTGCCAATTCTTTGCTCATGACAGAAAGAATCTAGAAACCACGGCTAGAAGGAGATTCTATTACTCCAAATCTGGTAACAATTTGGGATTTGAGGAAGATCAGTGTGAACAGTCTATTGAACAACCCAGCTGGAGATCAGAACCTCATGTCCACCAAGGCAAAAACATGAAATCCAAGTGAAGAACATGACGTCCAAGAGCAGAATGACATGTCCAGGGTCGTAGGACAAGGAAGAAGCAGATAAGGCCTAGGATCTAGATCTCTAGATTGCCAGCCCTGAGCTATATAACAAAGTGCTGCCAGTTTCCAAAAAGTACCTCCAGAGATGAGAATGTGCAATATCACACATGCAGCTTATGGAAAGGTTTTCAAATATTCAGGTCATTAGGTGAAGCTTACCTGAGACTGACCATTGCTCAGGCAACAACACTCTAAGAGAAGGGTCTGGTTGGAACCTATGGCCAACTAACCAAACCTATCACAGAAAGGTAGCTATTATTTGAAGATGTCCTTAATTATTCATGGGACACTAAAAAGATCCAATGAATAAGACGAGTGTAGAATAGTCATCATACCCTGTAATCCAAAGAAATAAGGTGTAGGGAATAAAAAGATCAGTACCACAAAGAAGCACTGATATTTCTTGCCCATTCGCTAGGCTCCTGAAACTTATTTTGATGATGAACATTTGTTCTTCATTTGTCCTGGAAGGTCACACCAAGGACTGACTCACTTGGAGTAACTGTTACAGAAAAAGTCTGAGTGAGAGTGAGGGTCATTTAGGAGGTTAGAGGATAGAATTCCCTCTGTCCCCTATCCTCCAGCTACTTACCCATCTCTGAATACACTATCCCTGCCTTACCTACTTTTAGAGGCATTTTTAACCCTGTCAAGAAAGAACTAAATTTGTACCACTTTGTGACTCACCAACCCTCCCCTGTACATTTCCAGCACTCTGCTGTACTAGGAACTGACTTGTTGGGTTGTTTTTCTCATTAAACTGTGTGATCGGTACCTAATTATTGGCACAGGCATAGTCACAGAACATGAATACTTAAGGGCTTGTCAAAGCCAAATCCTTGAATGTAAAGCAGGCAAAATTGGCAGCCAAAGGGAAGAAGGTAAATACCAAAAGAATGAGAGATACGTGCTGGGGAGGAAGGCCACAATACTGTTTTCAGGTTCTGGAGGAAGAATATTAATATTTCCCAGTCCTTTACTCTTCATTGCTAAGGAAATGGTTACTCAAAGAGCCAAGGTTATACAACATCTTAGCACAAGTTTTCAGGCTGTGGATGCAGCTCAGGACCTATGTGAAGCCCTGAGTTCAGTCCCCAGTACTGCAACAACAACATCATCATCAACAACAACAACAACAACAACCCTCTACGAGTTTTTATTGATTCACCAAACTGTCTCATGCTCGCTTTTGCTATCAGTGTGTTAGAAGTGTATTTTCTGAGTAGATAGAAGTAGATACATTTGATTTATGTATTTGTGATTATTAAGTTGTTTATTTGAAATGTTCTCCAAAGACAAAAATTTATCTTTTTTTTTGTACTGAGGATCTCACTCAGGCCCTTGTGCGTCCATGGTTGCTGTGGTACCACTTGAGCTAAATCCCCAGCCTGACAAATAAATTCTATTCAACTAAGCACTTAATGAACTGGCCTTAATTTAAAAATTCTCCTGAATCAGATCTATTCTAGGAAACCTAGAACTTCTTAGATTCATAAACTATTAGAGGAAATTTAAGGTAATGGAAACAATACAGACTAGAGAGTGAAAAGAGCAAAATATGGTCATAATGCTGCCATCCATGAGCAGATTCTCAATCCTTTTCTGTAAATTGGGAAAACAGTATGCAGTTCACATAGACCTGTTCTGAAGTTATGGGCGTGAAGGTATTTTTGTAAACTGCAAAGCAAGATAGAGGCATTAGCTATTGCAGCTGTAGAAGTTTTGGCATTTGGGGCCCACCTGCGAACACCTGATTTCAAAGCAGCTTTAATTATATACAGTATATGGAAAAGTTAAAAATAAACACTATCACCCCGCATAATGTACACAGGTAGGCCTGCTTACAGATGTCAGTTTTCAAGTTCAATGTCTCCTTTTGCACTGCACGTCAAGGCAGAGAGGACCTTGTAATTTGTAGCATAGTCAGTGTAGCCACAGATGCTATTCTGGTGCCTCCTGAAGGCGTAATCCTTGCTAACCTCCAACTCTCAGAGGCATGCGCTGGAGATCCTGCTCTCATTGTAGGTATAATTACAGACATTTTTAGCTCTCCAGAACTTTTTTTAAAAGAACAAAATGTTCTGAAGATATTATAAGCCATCAAGCAGAAAATATTGTGAAAGTTTAATTAAATTAAAAAAATGTTAGGGTTCTATGGGGGCCTAAGAAAGCATCACAGAAACGATCTTTTGGAGGACTCTATGTGTAAGATATTAATGGGATTCCATGAAACATCATTTGGGGTCAAGCAGAACGAGAGAGGGTCAGGATGACCAAGCTGGTACATATGTGTGAACCCCATCAGGGCAAGGCTGTGCTGGGGTGCACAGCACATCTCTGAGAGCAGACACAGCAGGAGGAGGTTCTGTTTTTTTAAATTGGTACATTTTATTGGTACATTATATATACACATCACAATTATACTCCACATTGAGAATTTGTACCAGGATATGATACAACTTAATTCTTTTCCCCTATCCACCCTACCACTCCCCACCCCCTAAACACAAGCTTTGTTTCCTTTTTACCATCAATTTTTTCTTTCCTCATTATTTACCCCTAAACCCCATTTCCCTTTGAATATATACTATTTCACAATATCAATCGTGCATTCTAAAACACATTTACTTTGTTTCTCATACCAGAGAAAATATATGATATTTACACATCTGTGACCTATTTATTTCATTTATGAGTATGTTCTGAAGGTACGTCCATTTGAATATAAATGACTCAACGTCATTATTCTTCATGGCCGAGTAATAGTTCAGTTAAAAAAAAATATCTTCTTTATCCAGTCTAGAGTTGATGGGCATTTGGGTTGTTTCCAAAACTTAGCTATCACAAACTGAGCTGCTATAAACACGGGTACACATATGTCACTGTGTTATGAATCTTGTAATTCTTTCATGCATATCCCCAGCAGGGGAATAGCAGGGTCAAATGAAACCTCTAATCCTAGTTTTTTGAGGAATCTCCACACTGATCTCCATAATGGTTGTACCAGTCTACATTCCCACCAACAATGGAGAAGGGTTCCTTTTTCTCCACAACCTCGCCAGCATTTGTTACAGGCTAATTTCGAGATAGCAGCCATTCTTTGTGGCATGAGATGAAATCTCAGTGTAGTTTTCATCTACATCTATTGAATGGCCAGTGACATTGAGCATTTCTTCATATACTTCTTAGCTGCTTTTACATCTTCCTCTGAAATGTTGTCTGTTCATTTCAGAGGCCCATTTTTGAATTGAGTCTTTAAATTTGGGGGATTGATTTTTTTAAGCTCTTTATATATTGAAGATAGTAGCCCCTTGAGGAACTATTGGTAAGGATGTTTCCCCATATTGTTCGCTGCCTTTTTGCTCTGCTGCTGGTTTCTTTTGCTGTGCAGAAGCTTTTTAATAAGATGAGATTCCATTTGTTGATTTCTTCTGCTAGTTCTCGTGCTATAGAGGTTTTGTTCATGAAGTCTTTCCCTAGGCCACTGTCTCCAGGAGGAGGCTCTTAAAGCTTCTTAGACACTTGTGTCCTCAGGTCTTCTGGGTGACTAATTTTGGTGGGCTTTAAGAACCTTTCATTAAAGCTGATTTTCACCTTGTGTTCAGCAGGTCTGCAAGAGACTCCTCTGGCAGGTCTGAAGTGCTCATGAGCAACCCGGTCCTGAGACAGCAGCGCTAGAAACTTGAAAAACCAGAGCTCTAGAACAAAGGGGGACTGCAGGTCTCAGAGTTGGCCTAAGTCCTATATGTTCATCCCTGAACTACACTGGTTCCCTGGTGCAGAGCACAGTCACGAGGTTGAGTTAGGAAGCACTGGCCACTTCTCCTTGGATCTGAATGAGCTCTCCCAGGCTCTGTTCCTTGAACTGTGCCACAGCTGTGCTTTTTCCTTTTGTATATTATTCATGGCACCTGGCTGGCATGCAGTGGAGGCTCAGAATACAACACTGACCACATCTAAACACTCATCTGTTGATTTTATCTTAAGTCCTTGTTCATCATCAGTGCTAGCCATCTGTGTCCTACACCTCTGAGTACCTCTACTGTCCCTGTGTTAGCTCACGTTTCCCAAGCTGGCTTTTAATCCTGCTGAAAACATTTTGATCTATATGTTTATATATAAATGGTATACATTCATTGCAGATGATTTTAAAAATTCATACATGAAAGGAAGAAGCAAAACAAAACAATAGAATCAACTATAATTCTACCACTACCCTGTTAATAAAAACATGTTCCTCTTCAGTTTAAGCTCATCTGAGAAATGCCTGTGCAGCTTCCTGGGGTTATTTTTCTGTGTTGTTAAATTTACATTTACCAAAACCTCCTATCTTGTTTTTTTAAAAAATAATACTAATGTATTCATATATTTGGATTCTAGCAGTACAGAAATAAATTGAATACAAATCCAAGTCTTCCTTCACTCCTTTCCGCCCCATCCATCCCACTCATCTCCCAAGGAAACCACTGTTAAATGTTGTATTTACAGACATTTTGCTATTTGTTTCCATATCACAGTCAGTCATCAGTGCTTAAGAATATAAAATGTGATCTCAGTTTGATTTCTCAAGGCCTTTCAATTGTCTTTGTAAAGTGTCTGGTCTTAATACCAGACTTAGTATTTTTTCTGTAACTACCTTTCTTCGAAGTCAAAGGGTAGTGACTGAACTTCTGCATATTTTGGGGAGCCTGTAGGTTGGGAATGTGGCTGAGACTCTGCATTTATGATGAGCTCATGCTATACGAGGGCCCTGGAACACTTACGGGGGAAGGACTAGTCTACCTACTTGCCCAAGTGAGGTGTTCATTTCCTTAGTTTGTAGAACTACCAAGATGGGTGCTTCATCTACATACCCCACTCACTTGCTCACCAGCCTTGCTTGGATGATCAGAATAAAGCTCAATACACAAGTCTTCCTGGATATGAAGTTCCCTGGGTTGCTAAGTCCAAAAACAAAAGGGAACTTACTGTTCAGTTTCTTCTGCATAGAGAAACATCCATGAGGGAAAAATGTATCATAAATTATAACTCCAAACTTCCCAGAGATGTGGCGAAAACTCTTGGTTAAAGACAAACTAGCTGAGCAGCAGTAAGGCTGGGTTAACTTCAAGGGGGAAGAAACCCAAGGGAGCTCAGCAAGGTTGAAACACCCATGTTTAGCTGTAATGGTCAACTGCTTTTGGCAAGTGAGTTGGAATGATGGATAGGGCCTGAGAAAAGGAGACAAAAGTTAGGGAAGGTGCACACACTCAAGTTCATTCTAACAAAGGGCACTGGATAGGGAAGAGTACAGGTAGGTAAGTCATCTTGTCTGCACACATCATCTGAGAAAGCAGGGACGCTGGGCTAGGGCTGTGTAGGCAAGAAGGTCACCGAATGGAAGCCATCTGCTCACCCATTATACCTCAAGACTGGCTTCAAGGGTGATGCAAGCATATGGGATAGAGTGGTCTCCCCTGCCCTCGACAACACTGCAAATTCTTGCACCATAGTCCCTTGGTCCTTCAGAATGGGCTCAGCCCTGTGTTAGGGTGATGGGAGAGTGATGTAGGAGAGGATCCTATGGTCAGTCTCCTCGTCAATCTTTTTTTTTTTTTTTTTTTTTTGAGACAGGGTCTCACTTTGTAGTTCAGGCTGGCTCTGAGCTCACTATGCAGCCTAGGCAAGCTTCAAACTCAGCAATCCTCCTGTCTCTGCCTCCTGAGTGCTGGGATTACAGGTGTGAGCCACCACATCCGGCACTGTGGTATGTGCTATTGATTGCTGGTGGGCATGAGTCTCCATGCCCAGCATTGTATGTAGTTTCCAGGGACTGAACTCAGAACTCAGAACCTTGTGCTTGAGAGGCAGGCGCCGGAACCACTGAGCTAACCCTCCGGCCCTCCTTGTCAATCTTTGGGGTGAGTCAGGGGCAGTGAGAGTTTCTCTCTTTGCATACTAGTTTGAGAATCAAAGAGCTGGGATTTCTGTTCTAGGATTTTCAAGCCTGGAAGACACTTTCCTTAGAGTTTCTACAGTTAAGCACACCATCTATCTATCTATCTATCTATCTATCTATCTATCTATCTATCTATCTATCTATCTATCTAATCTCTCATCTATCTGCCTATCTTTCTTTCCTTCTCTCTCTCTCTTTCTTTTCCTTTCTTCTTTTTTTTTTTTGGACAGGGTCTTGCTTTGTAGTTCAGGCTGGCCCTCAGCTCACTATGTAGCCCAGGCAAGCCTAGAACTCAGCATCCTCCTGCCTCTGCCTCCTGAGTGCTGGGATTACAGGCATGAGCCACCACACCAGCTCTTTTTTGGTTTTTAAACTATGGGCTATTAGAGAACAGCTGAAGTCCAAACCCATTAGGAAAGATCCTTCCCTAACAGTCTACCTGTTCTTAAATTTTCTTTGCTGTTAAGCAAAGGCCATTTTTCTGTGATTTATCTGTAACTATTGTTCCTTCAAAATAATGGAAACCTTCTAAAGAAATTCAATGGACACTTTGCAGCTTTCATTAATATCCATAAAGATATCCAAAGAAAATATGTAAGGGTTGAAAGAACTTGGTGCATACTTCTAAAAAACCTTTTATGCACTGTGCAGAGTGGAACCTGCCTATTAATTCTAGCTTTCAGGAGACTTAGGCAGGAGGACAGAAACCAGCTGACAGAGTGAGACCCTGTGTCAAACAAACAAAAACAAACAACAAAATCTTTCATGACTTCGACCTGCAGAGAATCAGAACAAGTATTTTCCAATTATATCAAAGCAACAGTATTAGAAAATGACCACTATGGTAAAATAAAGTGAAAGGCTTTCATATCAGAACCAAGATTTGACAGTCAGCCTCAGTTCTTTTTTTTTTTTTTTTTTTTTTTTTTTTTTGAGACAGGGTCTCACTTTGTAGACAGGCTGGCCTTGAGCTCTCTAAGTAGCCCAGGCAAGCCTTGAACTCAGCAATCCTCTTGCCTCTGCCTCCTGAGTGCTGGGATTACAGGTGTGTGTACAATCACACCTGGCATTGCGGTATGTGCTACCAGGGATCCAACTCAGGACCTTGAGCTTGCAAGGCCGACGCTGGAACCACTGAGCTAAATCCGTGGCTCTACCCTCAGTTCTAAGATGACTTCCTGTTTGGAACATCTCCAAGGGCAGTATACCAGGGAAAGATGGCCAGAACATCCCAACCAGTGGCCTGGCAAGGCCTAACCTGGACAAACAGTCATCAGCCACTATGACCTGGGACACCTGTTCCATTATCACCGTCACAGCACCTGGCAAATCATCCTGGCATCGGTGCCACATCACTTCCCTTGATGGTTGTCTGAATGATTACTGGGGTAAGAACAATCCCTTCTGAATCAAAGCTTCCAGGACCTCTTATTTGGCTCCAGGTGTCTAGTGATTATCTCAAATTCAGTGCCTTTTGGGTGCTTCAGACTCATCACGTCTACAATTCTAAGTCTTCAAGCCCCACCCCTTGTCCCGAAAACTGTTCCTTTGGGGTTTTGGAGTTTTGTATCATCATCAACCATCTGAGCTGCTCTTTCTCACCTTCTTCATGTACAAAAGTCCCAGTGCAAATGTGACATTCTGATTCCCACCTGGACACAATGACTTGTCCTTCCTCACTGGCCTTCCTCCTTCTTTAGCCACTGATTAGAGTCGAGAGTGATATCTGCCCTTTTTGTAAGCTAACAAGGAGGCCAAGTTAAACACACAAGCATCTGGGCTCTCTCTGGTGCTTTTCTAGCTGTAATAGCACAGATCCCTTTTGGGGGAGGCAGAGAAGACCAAGAGCTCTGGCCACTAGCTGTATGTGTTCATTCCTAGCCTAGGAAATGGCAGACTTAGAACTGCGTAGGAGTTTAACTTGGCAGTAAGGCAGCAGGAAGCTAAGCTTCACAAGAAAGCAAAGAACCAGTCTGTGTTTGTGCTGGGCTTTCTCATGACTTCTCTGCCTTCACATATCATCAGGTGAGGTCTGAAACTTCTGATAGTGTCCACTGACTGCCCAGAGACCACCAGGGTCACAGTTGCAGTCATAAAGATGTCGAGAGTATTTAGGTGGCTGAAGCAAAGGAGAATGCACCTGACTGGGACCTCAGGGGGAGGGTATGTGAGTGTGTGAATGTGTGAGTATGTGCGTGTGTGACCCTTTTAACAGTTTGGGTTTATGTTGGATGATTCACAAGGAAATCACTGAGGTAAGTCTAGCATTGGACTGTATGTTTTCAACAAGAGAGAAAAATGAATGAATAAGTATTTTTATTTAGCAGGGAGGATTAAAGTGGGGCTAGATTTTACCGTTAGTGACAAAATAGCAATTTGGCAGAAGAGGGCCACTGTTATTAAAGAGGTGGATGTATGGTTATACTTCTGTTCATACACTGACCATGGTTATGTCCTGAACAAGCTCACAGAACGCTTTCGTTCAGAACAATTGTTTCTGTCTGTTGGGAATGTCACGGTCTGCTTGTCAGCAGGGTTGGTTGTTACTTTCTTGGTCTTTTCTGTGAACCTGCTACTTATCAAGGGGCTTGTTACATGCCAGGCGCTGTGCTAATGACTCTGCGTATGCCAACTCATTTATTCCTGTATGAAGGAGGTAGAGACTGTATAACAGAAAGGTTTAAAGATGCTAGAAATAGTCTCAGTTACAGAAATAAATAAATGTCGGAGTCAGACTTAACATTCAGCTCTGACAAGCTCTGGATCCTGTATGCTTACCTTGCACACAACACTGTCTCTGCTTAAGCACCCAAGTGTTACCTCACTCATTCATTTACATGTTCTTGAACCCAGGGAACCACTAGTACTAGGCGGTGGGAATATGTGGAATTAGAGCTGAAAGAAAATTCCTTGATTTCAGAGCCGCATAATATGGAAGCCACCAGCCATAATAATATGGTTATTTGAATCTCAGTGTAAGATTAAATAAATTAAAAATAACAATCCACTGACTTAGTTGTATTAGCTGCATTACATGGGTTCAATAACCAAATGCGACAAATGGCTCCTCAAGGAGTGTGCGGACAGAGAACTGTTTCATCATTTTGGAAAGTTCTATGGGACAGTATGGCTGTAGAGGAAATGGGATTCCATCCTTCCAGCTGAAATAGTGCCCTGTCCCCTTCGCCCAGGTTTCTAGCTAGGCAAAGAAACAACAATCAACCCCACCAAGAGCTGAGAGTGTTTTTGTTCCCAAGCTGCTCTTGGTACCTGCAGAGTCATGCCAATTTATCTGCCTTCCTGGCCCCAAAGGGTTTGCACACTGTGGGGACGCCTGAGTGCCACCAAACAGAGCAGGGATCCCGGCACTGTGTTTCTCAGACATCGACAGAACTGTCAGCCTGGCTCGTATTTTTGAATCTTTATTGCTCAGGAAGCTGTGAGAAGCAGAAAGAGGCCTGCTTGGTTTTTTAGGCTTTGGAGGCAAAAGGAAAAAAAAAGAAAAAGAAAGAAAAAAAGAGAAAGGAAAGCGAGTTACTTTTCACTTGCAAACTGAGTATGTGGCCATGGTAATCACAGGCGTGAGTGTGTCAGGCCCTGCACATGGTCCCAAGCACAGCTTCATGGAAAGGAAGCTCACTAGGCAGCAAAGGCAGGGACATGGGTGCCCACACCTTCATTAGTGCTTCCTGTGAAAGCCCCAGCTAGAGCAGACAGAACCTCTATGACCCTGGTTTCCCCCCTCTTAATTCTAGAAGTCTTTTCTGAGAACCGAGTATAGGCTCTGTGACAGAAAAAGACAGACAAGGGAAAATCTCGCCATGAGTGCAAAATACAGAGGAGGCCAGGTAGGAAAAAAAGGCTCTTTGTGCAGGTGTGCCTCGAGTCCCTTCAGAAGCAGACAGCTTGTTACAGGTCTCAGAGAGCTGGATGGCCCAGCCAGCCACACATGCGATGTACCTTTGCTTCTGGTATGGAATGGCCTGACTACTAAAGACAGGCTCAGCCAATCAGATTCTGGTCTGTAAGAAATGAAAATGAAGCCAGAACTGGCCCACCAAGAAATAAGATGACAGCATCTGCAGAGTTTTTGACCTCTCTGCGGGCTGTTCAGGGAAGGATTCCCCAACTGTCTTGTCCAGAACTTCCAGTCAGCTTCAAGCTCCTTGCGCTAGCTTGGGGGCACCCCTAGGGAGCATCACTGGTCCCACAATAGGAGATGGTTTAGGAAAACAAATGGAGGTAAAAGAGAATTACTATTTCAAATGCTTACTATGTCCCAGGCAGGGTCTGAAGTACTTCTACATAAGACTTCAGGCTCAGTACTCACACCAGCCCCGCCACCTATGTAGAGTCCCAGGTTTCTCAAGATCAGTACTAATGTCTCTCTGCCATCACTAGGCTGTAAAGGGTTCTCTCCACACCAGCTGCTCAGACAAAGAAAGGATGACAGGAGGCCATGAGATAGTAGTAAAAGCTTCCTGGAGATGCTAAAAGTCAGGAAGCAAAACTGCTTTTCTAAGCTTCAATATTGTTTTTCTCTGTAAGATGCGAATGAAAATATGACCTAAAAGAGCTATGGAGAATTGATGGAAGAAAGAATGCAAAAGACTGGGCATATGCTGGACACACAGAAGAGGTGCTTAGCCTCACCTAGGGGGGCCTCTGCTTCTTCTTCTCTATGGTCTTTGTCTGGACTCCGGGATGACCAGCCTGAGGCCTCCTGTCTTCTTCCAGCATCAGCCCAGCAATCTGAGTCATGCTCTGGATCTGGTCCCAGTCTACTTGGCTGAGGCTCAGTGTTCGATGCACTTATTATTCCAGGCACCCTGTGATTTACTTTTCTAGTGAGTTAATTGCAAAATCCATATGGAGCGGAGAGAAAACATCCACCCCAGCTTGCCATGCAGAGCAGGGAACAGAGGAAGCTTTCCATCTTGGCCGGCCCAGCCTGCAGCGGCAGGGGGAGGAGGATGCTGCCTCGCTGTCTGCATGAGGCTGAGCTGCCAAGCTCAGCACAGGCCCAAGAAGCTCGGGGGCCTTGTTATTTCCCCTTTGTTTTTTCTCATCCTGTTAGACAAAACCCGGTTTAGAAACCCACAGTGGTTCTAAAGTGTAAGAGATCAAATCGCAGGAAACATGAGAAGTACCTGGGAGATGTATTTCAAATGCAGATTCCCAGGCTTCCCTTTCCAGAGTTTCACTCAAAAAGTCTCGCGCAGAGCCCAGGATTCACCCTCTGTGTGTGCCTAATGCAGATAATCTGAAGACCAAATGTTGAGAAATGACTAAGCGAAGTACAAGTCAGTAATGAGACATTAAAATAATTTATGAGAGGTTCTTGGTTGGCCCTCTCACTGCTCTGTGTCCCCAGGCCAGTCATTTTGTTCCTCTGAGCTTCAGATTTCTTACCTCTAAAACGGGGAAGGGGAATCTCTACCTCAAAGGACCCCGGAGAGAATAACACCACTGGTACTGAGAGGCCGTGGCACCACTCTTGGCACATGGAAGACCCTCAAAAAATCGAAGAAACAATTTATTTTTCTTTCTGGAGAAGGTGCTTTTAAAAATTGGCCTGGGGCATCTTCGCTACTGAATGTTAATACAGTTCTGTATCTGTTTACAGTCTACAACATCCACAGAGGGCCTTTGGGGAAGCCAGTTGTTTTGAAAGCACTTTGAAGATGAAAAGGTGTCCAACCCTCCAGAGACTTGGTTGGTAGAAGTTAAAACAAATGTTTATTTTAATTTGCTGAGTTATAATTTATTAAAAGCTTCTGGAAAATGGAAGTACTATTTATGTTCTCACAAGAGACCCGACAGGTTTTGAATAGTTTGTAGTTAATTCATTCATTTGTTCAAGAACCATTTGCTGCACACCTGGGTGCCGGCCCAAATAAACATGCGCCAGTCCTCTAGGGACTGGGGGGTCTTTAATGACAGTCGCTTGGTACCACCATGATGGGGGCTACAGAAGCCCAGAGAGCTGTGGTTTCTCTCAGTTCAAAGGACTAGGTCTTAGGACAGTGCTAAGCAGGAAATGATTCCATTTTGAAAACACACAGATTGAGACACAATTTAAAAAGCAATTCTGGTACCAAGAAATGTGCAATTTGAGATCCCCAGAAGAAACCTCTATTTTCTCAAACGGTGACCCCCCCTTTCATTTTTTTAGACACTCAGGAAACCTAGGTAGACTCTCTTCTAAGCTTCAGGTCCTAATCGAAGTGCTTCACGGATACTTTGATTTACAGGGTCCATAGGTACTTCAGATTCGACAACATCTAACCCTCAGCTTATTATCTTCCTCTGCAATTGTCCTCCAGAATTTCCTCCAGAATTTCCACAGTTGCCCTGCCAACTGCTCCACTTGCATCCCCTCAAAGTTCACATGCTGAAACCTAATTCCCGTGGGGTCATGTGAAGAGGCAAGACCGCCTTCCTATGATCAGGCCATGAGGACTCTGCCTCATGAATAAGATTAGTGCTTTTATAAAAGAAGCTCAAGAAGCTTGTCACTCTCTTCAAACATGTGAGGACATATAAAGAAGGCACTTTCTGGGAATCCAAAGTGGGTTCTCAGCAGACATCCAGCCCAGTGCCTTTTGGATCGTGGATTTCCCAGTCTTCAGAACTAGGATCATGAAATTTCTGTTGTTGATAATTTACTCAATCTAATTCTTTTGGTTACAGCAGCCTGAATACACTAAGACATATGCCCAATCAAAACCCAGGTCACACACAAACCCACGTTTACTTTTACTCCCACTGTCTGGCTCTGTTTAGTTACTGATTTCACTGGTCTGTGGTACCCCAACCCTGGAAGATCATAGCAAGTGCCTCCCTCCTCTGAGACCTGACAGCACAGCTCCTCTTCCTCCCCCAGCACATTCACTGCGAGGTGCTCTACTGGGCTGCCACCCCAGCCCTCGCTCTTCCAGGCTGCAAAGACACTTCGGGTGCTCACCACAACCATTCATTGCTTGCTGTGGGAACACAGAAAGAACGTGTTTCCCTGCTCACTTCATTTAGGTGTGGCCACATGGCTAAGTCAGACATAGGAGCTGAGAAAGCAGCAAAAATCCCATTTGCTTCAGATAGGTAGCTACAAGGCAGTGGAGCCCTAATTACCACACAACCTGGAGAAATTACAAGGAGCAAAGCATGATGGGTAAAAAAATCTAAGAAACTGCAGAGTCACTATTACATGAGGATTGTTTATTACTGCAACACAAATTAACCATTTGTTGTCAGTTCAGCTATTAATACATACTTATTTCTGATGGAAATCACTGGAATAGAGTCAAGAAATACCAGGGTCACCATAAACTTTGATGAATGAATGAATCAAGAACAGATGAAAGAACAAATAAGCCTAGACGTGAGGTCTGTAGTTAGAATTAGGTAGCCACACCCATAGCTCTCTGTCTCCCACAGTGCTATTCTTACCTCCATTTGGACCCAGAGGCAGCATTTAAGATTTTGATTCCCCTCTCTGAAGTACCTCCATATTGGTGCCAACCAAAACTACGTCTGGACCCTGGGCTGGGCCTCAGTGTCTAGAAAGGCACTGGTGTTGCATATTTGCCAGTTTCCTACCAAGCCATAAACCTAGTGACTTTGAACTTCTTGCTTCCAGGGTTACATCCAGATTTGGTCCCCAGGATGGGGATTCCTGAGCTCCCCAATTCAAAGGCTTCCAACAGCTCTCTCACCACTGTCCCCCATCCCAGATTAAAGAATGGTCTCATTAGGCCCCTCTTTCTTTAAGTGTGGGGTAAATGTCCGGTAAGTATCTTCAAATCTTACAACATGTCTCCATGAAGCACAATTTAGGATCGAGTCTACATATTTTCAAAAATAAATACAATCATTAAAAATGTCATTCCAAAAGTCACAAGTTTCTGAAATTAGGGCTTAGCAAGAAGGTCAGTGTACCACTTAAAATGTCTAGCAAGGAGCATCTAGCTAATTGTATGAGAAAGATCACTGTATGAGCAGTGCTGCAAATGAAGGACGGTGGTAACTGGAAGTCAGGGAGCTTGGTGGTGTGGTGGGGTATGGAATAAGGGAGGCGCAGGAACTGCCCAGGGGTCTGTTTGCTAAGCGCACTGTTTTTTCTGCCTTCAGCTGTGCTAGGTTTAAGTCAACTTATGAAAGCTGAGCCTGAGAGCAGGGGGAAGCCCACCACATTAAGACAGGTTGGGCCTGCAGCAGAGAGGCTTCATTGGGTTCCTATGCTATTCCATCTCATCCACTTGAAATTGTTTGAACAAGTATAATTCAGGCATTTTGAATTGTACTCTCACCACTCCCAGATTCACAAATAGTCTCCATGCCCATGAGGCAGTTACCGCCTTCCCCTCCTCCCCAAGTCTATGGCTGTTTAAGCTAAAATCGATATTTTGCAACATTGCTAGAGGCTTTGTGATGGTGAGAAAGTTGGCTGGGGCTGGGCAAGCAAGAGTTCGTTTCCTGAGCGCACGGCAGGCCCATGACTGCGGGAGGGAGGCACAGGTGTGTGTGAAACTAGGAAGCAGTGGAGCCGGTGCCTGAGGAGGAAGGATGCTGTGAGGAGAGGGCAGGGAGGCCAGAAGGAGCTGAGTGTGGGTCCTACATGATGTGGAGGGTCTTGGATCTAAGTCCGTGAATGAGGGAGCAGAGGAGGGTAGCCTGGGGACGCTCTCGCGAGACAAGGCCCAGGAGACCTGGATCTTCTCCTTGCTGACAGATCAGCAGAGTCTGGCCCTGGCCTGTTCCAAAGCACTGTAGCTACTTGAGCTACAGCTTAGCTGACTTGAAGCAGCAGCCATGGACAGTTAATGAGTGATTTATTGGTGCTGCAAAGCAGCTGCTTCCTGGGGACCTGCTCCTAATTAACAACCACTAACTGGATGATGCCACTATTTTTTAAGCTAAAAGAAAACCAGCTCCCAAAGTTCTACATCCCCTTTTTAATGGGAGGGGAGACTTCATTTTTGCTTTCTGGCTTATTCTAAAACATAGCAGGTATGTGGCAGGCCTCCCTCCACTCAGGTACAGATGCACAGAAACACACCTTCGTGAACAGTCAAACCCATACAGGCTTGTTCTGTGTGCCTTATGTACTGCCACACAGGTATTCTACACTAACACAACCAAAATGACATCACACACTCATGTGGTGTCACATGAACCTGCACTTTATACTCGCAGTCACACACAAGTGCACAGTTCCCGCACCAATGCACCCTTAGGTCAGCACACAGTCGTACATACAAACACACACACTCGGAACCCTGCTGTTAGGAGCCAAGTGCAGGGCCACACTCTTGGTTCCTGGCAGGAATCTCCGCTGAGTCTCCAGGGAGGGGCTGCCTTAGGAGGGGTCTCGGAGCTGGTGCCCTGGCCTCCCTTACTCAGCCGTGAGGTGGTGTGAACCAGAGAGGGGAAGGGGACCGGAGATACGGGGAGAGGAAGGGAAAGAGGGGACCTCCGTGGAACGGAGAGTGGTAACTTAGACATTGTTCAAACTAAAATGATTTCTTCTGATAGAGCCACAGGATGCTAAAAAGGTATACAGCCACTAGGAGCCTGACTTTGGAGGACAGGAGCTCAGAGTACCTGGAACTTAATGGGTCTCCGTTAGGGGACGTACAGTTTTCTCCCAAAAGATATGTTGACGTCCTAATACCCAGTACCTCAGAATGAGACCTTATTTGGAAATAATGTTGTTACTGATGTAATTCGTTAAGATGACATCATGCTTGGGTGCGATAAACTTAAATCACCAGAGTGATGCCCTGATAGGAAGATAAGTGACACTCAGGGAGAGTGCCACCTGATAAAGCAGATAGAGATTACAGTGCTACAGCCACAAGCCAAGGAATGCCAGAGACTGCCAGCACCCTGAGCCAGGAACAGGCAGAGAGCACTTCTCTGTGGGTTTCAGAGGGGTCACACCCTGTGACTGAAGACTCCTCCAGACCTGGCAACAATAGATTTTTGTTGCTTACAGGTGCTTATTTTGTGGCACATTGTTTTACAATAGCTCGAGGAAGGGAACACAGCATTCAGTAAGTTTTAGCTCTACATCTTATTTTTTTTCCTGGACCTTGCTTTAGTATGCTCAAACATGGGTATGATCACTCATCAGTATGCACTGAGAATGCATTCTAATCTGTGCATAGTTATGCACTCTGATTACACTGAGGCAGATGAGTGAACCATGCTTTGGTTAGATTTCCACAGACTGGTAGAACAGTTGTAAATTAAATACAGAGCGAACCACTAAAAGAAAAACAACGTTCCTGACCTAGGGGGATACTTATAAAAGGTGTCTGAATACCCTCTCCATGAAGAAATACCGGACCTCAGAAGAGATGAGAAGGTTAACCATTGTTTCTATTTAAAAGACTTTCCCCAGCTTTGGAGCTCTAGGTATTGAGTTTCATTAAGACATCCTTGTGTAGAATACAAAGTTAATCAATAATGGGCCACTCTTTTTCATATTAATTGGTCAACTGCGCTGAAACAGAAACTCAATCCAAGCCCATCTGTACCCTCGGGGGATACCAGGAATGGCTCATTTGCTGGAGCTATGACAGCAGTTCTGAGGGAAGCCTTACTCAGCCTGGGGCATGGCCTACTGTGGGGCTGTGACATTTTGTGGTCTTAGAAATTCCTGTCTATGAACACACTCTGGCTGTGCTGCACAGCTGCTGTGCCCTTTGGACTGATAGTACTCTCAGCAAACAGCATGGCACACCATCTTTTCCAGTGCCCACAGTCACCTCTGTGTCAAGGAGGGTTGGGCCGGTGGGACAAGTGTGGGCTTTGAAGCCAGGCAGATGTCTCTGTTTAAATTCAGCCTCTCTTACTTATTAGATAAGTGGCCTTAGGGAAAGCACTTAATTTGTCTGAGCCTCTATTTCCTTATCTGATAAAAAAGAAACCATCAATTTTGCAGAGTTATTAAGAGGATGAAATGAGATTATATATTTAAAGAATATATTATTTACCTGACCTATACTGATTATTTATTGAGTGCATAGTATTAAATAATTATGTAACAGTACATAATTCATGAACACAATTGCACCTATCCTTTTCGTTATTATTTCCCTGGACACTGGAGCTTGTCATAGCTGCTGGTCACCAGAGGCCCTGGAAACAAGCTATCACACCTGGTACTGCTGCTCTAACCTTTGTCTTTCAGTTTTGGATCACAAAGGGAAAAGCCAACTGTGAGAGATGGCGCCAGCCTGGCACTCACAGCCAGACGGGGTGATATCCTCCAGTGAAAGGAAACAATTTCACAGTCCAGCTTCAGACACCTCTGTGATCATAACGGATCAAGGAAAGATGAGGTCATTCTGGAGTCATGTCTCACAAAGTCAAGAACATTGTTCAACAACACAATGACCGAACATCCCCGCCTCATCCTGCCTAGTATGACAGCCACCGCCTTCCTAGTTCACACTTGAACCTCACATCATTCCCTCTGTCTTCTTGGTAAGATTATGACACCCAGGCACAGAACAGCCCCTGTATCCCACCCAGATGTGCGCTCCCTTTCTGTGAACCTACCGCCCCATTGCTAGCACAGCGTCAAGTGTTCTCTCTTTTCTCATTCCTTCTGCTGAGGCACATGACAGCCCTCGTGGCATGTCTCCTTCCTTGATGCAGAGTCAGGAAACTCTTTGTTCATCTGCTTACGGATGGCTGTATTATACATAGAAAAGCCAGCTAGACATATGTAGGCAGATAGATAGGGCCGGCACTTGAAAGACTTACAAAAAGGACATCTTCAGAGGTCATCACCATCAATGAGAAACTACACTTCCAGATAGCAGTGACCAGCAGACCTCATTCTCCCAGGAGGGAATGTCAAGATCTGGATCCGGCCCCTCCCTGGGAATGCAATGATTGCAAATTCCACAGACAGAGGGCCAGGACTGTGAACCACCTGGAGGAGTCCTAACAAGCAAGACCCTCTAGGACTTGATTTCTCACTGGACCCTATTCAATCGAAGTTGCTGAAGTAACTGTGCTTGTCATTTACCCATTGGTTAGCCATGGTTTGCCCATCTCTTTCAAATCTTATTGGAAGCTCGTACTGTACTCATTGGTCAATTGCAACCCGTCTACCTTTTTTGAATCTTATTGGTAGCCCCCTATTTCAGACCCGCCTCGCCTCGTGGCTTTGCTCCATAAAAGCCTTCTAAAAAGTGAGGTAGGGGGGTTACCCACTTCCCCCTTTCTGTCTCGCTTAGGGCAGAAGCTTTCTCTTTCAATAAAAGTTTCCTACTCAAACCTCCATCGTTCCTAAAATTCATTCTTTGATTTTTAGAGAACATAAACTCGCATTTCAAGGTGGGGAGTTAGGCCTTAACTCTCCTGCGTCAGCTGGATGGCATTCACAGGAAGTCTGGTATTACCTGAGCACTGGAGGGGAACCTAAGGTAGAATGTTGTCTGGGGCTTTTCCCGTGAATGAACATAAGACACTAGGGTTTTCTCCCTAGCATCCAGGCCCCACCACCTCTAAGCTAACTTTTCTATAAAACTTCTGGAAAGCCTAACCTGGGATTGACAGGGGACGAGAGGACATTCTGATTGACTTGGTTCTGTGGCTCCATTCCAGCTGTCCCAGGGTTTTCTGGCTGCTGGACACACACACACAGGGTAGCTCCCAGCACTTATGTGTCACTGCAGGGTGGCTCCTTAGAGGGATATCCATTGTCATCTTTATGCCACAAGCCTGAGGCGGAGACCTGCCTGTGCCACTTCAGGCTTCCTGCAGCACTGTGTCTCTACTATGCTGCCTGGCTGGAACTGCTGCCTATACACAGCACACAGTCATCCACTGAGCTTCACGACATCCTTCCACACAATCCTTGACTTCTGTATTCTTTTAGAGATCTAGGTGTATTGTCCTACTGGGAGATCCATTCGGACAAGGTTTGTTTATTCCCCTCAGTTTCTCTTCAATTTCATCTCCAGCACAAGCAATGAGTTTTCTTATCAGGAACTTTCTTCTATAAGAAGTTTATATCACTAAGAGTTACTACATGAATAAAGAACAGTCTACAAAGCTTCTCTAAGAAACAGACATTGAGTATTCTGCTAATCAAAGAGGAAATCCAGAGCAATGGGCAGGAAAGAGCTCCCAGAGCAGGTCTGAGATCACATCTTTAGAGAGGGCTGCTTACAAGATTGCCCCCCAGCAATCTTGAGCCTGGGAACTTGGTTGGTAACCAGTTTCCTATCCTCCATGGGGTTAGAATGGCTCACCATGCCTAGACTGTTTGTAAAAGTAATGAGTTTATGTTAAACACCAGGTTTCCTGAGAGTCTACGATTTGGTACCTAGTAGACAGAGGTTGTCCATGTAACCAGTCCTTGATCAAAAACTTAGGCTTCTGTGGCAGACAGCTTTAGTGTGCAGGTATCTTCAGAACTCTACGTTGGAGGAATTACACACATCATGCCCAGCTCTGCAGAGAGGCTCTGGGAAACTTGTGCTTGCCTCCCTTCAAACTCTGCCCCACACCCCGTTTTTTTTTCTTGGCTTATTTGCTTTGTATTCCTTTGTAGTAATAAATCTTTGCAATAATGCTACTACACGCTGTATCCTGTGAGTCTTTCTAGTGCCTCACTGAGCCTTAGGCACAGCTTGACCTGGGTTCCCAGTTCTAAGGTCCACTGCCAGGGGTCAAAGTCAGCTGTGGGCTCATCATGAGGACATGGTGCAGTGATTTATGGAAAGCCAGGTATGAAAGGGTGTTGTGAGCTAGAATACCCTTCCTACATGTGAATAATAAAGGCCAAACTGCCAGGGCAGGTTCTTGAAAACCTTTTCAAATTTAGCTGGGGAAAAATACGACACAAGATTTTCTCCAAATGAAATCCATTTTTTAGCCATCTTAATTCTAGTGCTGAGGGAGAAAATGATTGAAGGTGGTAGATACAGGTAAAAAGAAAGCTAAATCCTTTGGGTGGAAGCCATTTCTCTCTGTTTGCTGCCAAGTGAGAGATGCCTAGAGGTTCCTTGCTTTTAACTGCTAACTTTTCTGCCTTTGTGCTTTTGATGCCTACTTGAAGGGCCGCCTCCTGCACTGTCACAGCCCACTTCACACCCAAGATGGCTCTACTCTCCTTCTTCCATCTTTACAGGCAGCTGGAATTGCAAACAATTTTCCTTTGTTTATACTATGCTTTGAACCTAGCTTTTTCCTACTCTTATTTCCTTCTTAGAGGTGCACTTGGGAAAGCAATTTATTGAGTAGTTAAGGTACTACCACACTCAGCACAGCAAACTCATTTAAGAGCCAGGCTGTAAAGTCGGGGTGGGGAGAAAATGCCTTTTCCATGTTTGGAACAGAAAAGCCTTGGCTATTCAGTTGAAGGCAAGAATTTCTTCTATAAGAAGGCTCTGTCTCACACAGTGGACCTGAGAAACTCGCCTGAGGAAAATCAGGCTTGCGGAACCCTTTTACCCTTGGCCCCAGGACCCGGAACCATCGTGGGAGTTAAAAGCAGGGCTGAGCAGCCCCTGGAGGAAGAGAGGAGCAGCAGCGCGTGGGTGGGAGTCAGAGTCACCAGGCTTGAGTCCTAGTTCTCCTGTGCTCCAGCTGTGGGCCAGAAAAGCACTTCTAAACAACAGAGACACTGATAGATACCTTGAGGATTGTTGCGACTGTTGCTAGTACTAGGGAAGGACTCTGACTCTCTCAACTCGATTTTTATAATTCACCTATAGAGTGGGCTGTCTTTATTTTACAGAAAAGGAAGCAGAAGCACAGAGAAATGAAGAATGTGTAACAAGAGGTAACGTACTAGTGGAAGAGCTGGGATATGTCCCAGTCTGCCTGGCTTGAATCATACTTAAGTGAGGGTCACTTGGTGTTTTTTGGAGGGGTTTGTTTGGTGTGTGGGCACCTTTTTAACCTGCAAACGGTAGTCATTCATTTCTTCTCTTCATCAGGTAATATGGCCAGAGGTTAGAGCTTTGAATTTAGATGGCCCTGAGTAAAGTATCATTTCTGGGACTTCCTGGCTGGCGGGTTACTTAGACTTCTGAGTTCCCAGTTTCATCATCTATAAAATGGGAATCAGAAGCCCTGTCTTTTCTAGGCTGCACACGGTAATTAAATAAAACAATGCATACGTACTATCTGATTCACTATAGAAATGTAATAAATAGTAAGTATTCTTGTACTTTTTGACAGACTTTGTGTGTAAAAAGAAACGGAGAAAGGAGGAGGATGGTGGGACAGAGGAAAAATGGAGGAATAAAAAAGCTAATGACAGGGTATTAATCAGCACAGATGCACCTTTTTGTCTTGGGGTCACCATTGGCAGGGTCTGGAGCTAACTGATCTGTCTGTCATTGTGGCCATTGACTCTTTCTTGGGCCCATTGAGTTCTGCTGCTCAGGGCCCATCAGCTGATTGTCCAGCCTGTCTTCCTGTAGACTCTTCTGAAGATAGGCTCTCTCCGTACAGCCTGCTGGGAAATTCCTGAGGAGGTAAGCCAGCTTCCAGACCAGGTGTAACATTCTTCGTCATTGGGAAGTATTGTGCACATCATAGCACACCCCCATTCTTTGCTTTTCATTTTCCTTTCCCTCACAGTCCTACAGTGGAACCTCCTACACAGGCATGGGCATGTAGGCCTGCCTCAAGCCTGAGTCAAATTTACCCAGACAAAACCAGGAGTTGTATACAATCAAGTTCATTGTAAAGAAACTCTGATATGAGTAGGGCAATCTCTGAAGGATCCTTAAAGTCCTTATTTAGCAGAGGTTGAAACTGAGATTATCAATGAGTCAAGTTCACGGTTCATTTTCCAAGGTAAATGCATCACAAAAATAGTTTTTAGCGAAACCCTGTCTCAAAAGCAAAAAAAAAAAAAAATAGTTTCTAGCCAGACCCATTGCCCATCTCTGGGGAAGTTTTTACAAGTCAAAAGTAGATAATTCCAGTCTTCTCAGGAATATTATCTGTCCTCACTTGAGTCAGGGAAGATATTTTTCACCTTTGTTCCTTTCCCTGCTTAATTTTCTGTGATTCCTTATCACCTTCAGAAGATAGGCTGAACTTGAGCCAACAGTACAGAACAGCCATGATGAAAAGCATCTTTCCTCTCTGGCCTTGTCTATTCTTTGTCCCTCAAGCTTTAGCCATAACAAACCTTATTGTTTCCTAAACAATCCTCCTAGCCCGAAGTCAGATTTCAGTGCTCTCACTGCTCTCAGATCTCTTCACTGTGGCTGTGTCCCCATCACAGGCAGCTGGGCAGGTTGCTTTGCAAAGAGGTATCTTGTAGGGTTGCACTGGTCTCACTGCCAAAGGTCATCACTCACCCTCCCTGCCCCTGCTTCACATGCAAACCCACACAAGGCCCTTGAGCAGAGGCTTGTCATCCTTGTCTCCTAGGCTTCCCTCCAGCCTGAAGTCAAAGGAAAGAAAGCATTCTCCATGTGCTGGTCCATCTGCTTAGGCTGATTCATTTGAAATTAAATGTGTGTTAAGGATCCAAAGGTTGAAAGAAGCCAAATTTCAGTTGGCGTGATAATCTCACAGGCTGCTCATACATATTTGACCTGATTCCTTTCCTGTTACTTTGGTGCTGAGCAGAGAATTCAAGCTAGTTGGGTGAACCCATCCAGCCTCTGGAGCCCCCCTAAGGCAGCTGAGCTCTTCCTGTTGGGGATACTTCTGCTGTCCTCTGAACCCACAGCTACCCCAAAGGCCCCAAAGGCCCTCTGCACAGGAAGGAGTTCAGAGAAGGCAAAGAAGAGATGGCCAGGTTCTACAAACCAAGCTCTACCCATTATCGTTATGTGAGCCCTGAGACCTTGGGTCAGTCCGCTGGGTTCCAGCGTCTGTCTTCTTCTGGTTGAGCCATAGTCCTTTGCCCAAGAAAACCTCATTCTCAGTAAGGGGCCCAAGAAATAGTAGGCCAACAGTTTTTATCAAAATTATTACTATGTAAGTTATTAAATTTCTGAACTTAAGAGTCTTTAAAGAAGGGGAGTTAACATTTATAAGGTCCAGCTATTGCTAGATATGTTCATTTTATCATTTTTTGAAAATGAAATCTATCATAAAGGATACATTTTACATGATGACCTAGTGCTGGTGCTTTTTCAAAGTGTAATTGAAATAAAAACTTGTAACAGAAGATAACACTTAGCTTAGTGTGAGCTTAGTTCTCTACTCTGCTTTTCTGCATTTTATTATTATTATTTCTTTTCTGAGACAGGGTCTTGCTTTGTAGTTCAGGCTGGCCCTTAGCTCACGATGTAGCCCAGACAAGCATGGAACTCAGCAATCCTCCTGTCTCTGCCTCCTGAGTGCTGGGATTACAGGCGTGAGCCACCACGCTCAGCAATGGTATGCGGTATTAGTTGCTAGTGGGCGTGAGTCACCATGCCCAGCATTGTATGTGGTTACTGGGGATTGAATTTAGGCAGGTGATGGAACCACTGAGCTAAATCTCCGGCCCCATGCATTTTATTATTATTTAAAATAATGGTCCTGAGTCATGGAATTTACTTCACAACTGGGGTGACCTACAGTTTAGAAAATATTCTCCTGGTTCTTTAATGTGTATAGTGACCTTCCAATTTCATCATGACCTTGGGAATAGAACAAACATTTATTCTTATGATGCAGATGAAAAAACGGAGGCTCAGAAAGATTCAGTATTTGCACAAAATCACCTAGTCCTTATGTGGCTGAGCTGGGTTTCTGAGCATAGCCTGAAAGCCCATTCTCCTTCCAAATGACTTCACTGTCTGAGATTCTATAGATCTTACTTGGCTGATGGGGAGACTAATGATTACCAACAAATGATTGGTCCACAGTCACATCAGGACTGATGACAGCTTAAAATTGAAACCAGATTCACCCCTGGCCTCTGCACACTGCACTGCAACTACACTGTTGTAGTCAGGAAGACCTTTTCCCACCACTGGGTATGATCTTTCTTCCCTGGAGTCATCCTGGATTAGATGAAGTTGACGCAGCCTCAGAAACCAAGGCTGAGCTTACTGATGGGGAAAAGTGCTTCTCAGATGTCTTTCAGTAGGAATTTTGTCACAGTGCGCATCGTTGCTTCCCCTGGAATTAAAGCTATGCTGGCTCAAGTTAAAAGCAAGGTTCTTGTTTGCTGCACCTCTCTGCACACCCAGCGGGTCTCAGCCGGGTTGCAAGAATGTAATCTGTCTTAATTTAGCATGGCGCTGAATCGCCCTGCCTCCTTTTCCTCCTTTCCCAATTCAAAGGTAGGGTGTGACTGGATTGGTATTGCTAACAGAGCTCCCTGTTGGCAGCTGATGTGGAGGGTGTCTGATCTGGGTCAGGACTTAAAGCCTTTTCAAGGAAGAGCCGGGAACAGGAGTATCAGTGGTTGGGAGGTCTTGACTCCCAGTTCCCAGGTGACCCTGGCAGAGGGTGTTATGGAGCTGAGTCCCTGCCAGACTTCACTTAGGCAGCTTGAGGCCCCTGGGAAGAAGAAAGGGCTGAAATGGTGCTTAAAAGAGAGCCAAGATTATAACAAGACAGTGTCAAGAGTCTCTTAGGAAGAGAAGGCAAGGCTGAGTGTGGGAGTCAGGCTGCAAGGTCAGAAAGCAAGATGATAGCAGCAGGATGAAATGTGGTAGGAGGGCTAACTGGGGATGACTCATGACCAAAGCCATTGAAAGATAGAGATAAGAAGAGAGAGAGGGAGAGGGAGAGCGAGAGAAAGAATGAGAATGTAGAGAGAAGAAATGAGAATGGGACGAGCCAGTGACTAAAGGGCCCACAACCAGGCTGAAGCAGCTGGGAGGACAGGAGGGAATTAGATGTGAATCCGCTTGCCCATTTTCATCACAGAACCGAAGAGTACCGAGGTCACTGTCAGTGTTAGCAAGATCCTGAGGGCGGGGCCAGGAAAGGAGCTTGAGGACACGTGCCACCCTTGGTATCTTCATTGCACTGGGAATTCTGCAAGTTTTGATCATTGCTGAAACTCCTATGCTTACAACAATATGTGGCATATAGTAAATGCTCAACAAAGAGTTGTGAAATGGCTGGCAAAGCACTAACTCAGAAACACTACTTTCTAGCACATTCTGTCCCCACATTCCCTATTATATACATTTACGTTCCAGCCTCACGGATTAAGTCTAGGGACTAGCACTTCCTGCTCAGATGAAACCTGCTCAGGTACCCCCTCGTTGGACTTTTCTCTTAAACTTCTATGATTCCTATTCCAAAAAATCATTTCTTGTCATTAGCTTGTCACAGTTTGAAGGTGGCCCAGTACAGCCTATAGGTCCTGATCAGCTCTGACAGGTTATGAATTCAGTTTCTTCTGTCAAAATTTCATAGGAAAAGAAATTTGTGTTTTGGATAGGGCCCTAATTATCTCCTAGACCCCATATATATACATTGAACCAATAAAACACTTCTTTATGTCAACTACCATACATGCTATAGTACAAACTGCAGAGTGCAATGGTCAAGAGAGATAACGAGCAATAGAGAGGATCAAATCTGGGCTCAGACCACAACTCTGTCACTAACTAATGTCTTTCAAGAGGTCACCTGTCCTCAAATTTTAGGGTCCTTGGCTTGAGAACAGGGAAGGTTAAGAACCAATGGGCTTGTGGCCTCTGAGGTTCCTCCTGACTCAGCCTCTCGGATGTTCTGACTGTGTCAGGCCCTTTTAGATTTTCTTTGGAACCTAAGGGCTCACGACTTGCATGGTGTTTACGCGCACGGTGTTTATGTGGATATCTGTCCAGCAGGATAATTTAATTACCTGAAAATAGCGCCCCTCTGCACAGCTGGTAAGGAGCGGAGAGGATGGTTCACAGAGCAGAATGGTTAAATGTGGCATTTTAATTTCTAGCCCCATCCGTGGGTCCAACTTTCCATTCTAGAAGATGATGCCCCTTTGCTATAGCACTCTGAATTTTATGAGAACTTTTACAGATTTTTAAACTTGAGTTTCATGGGTACGGGGCTAGGCTGGGGCAGAGAATAAATGGAGTGAAACTGGTAATGAGCTCCCCTCTTCCAGTGCTCTGGAAGTGCTCACCTAATCTAAGGACTCTGAATAAGCAATTTGGCTGGCTACTTAGGTTAACCAATAATTTCCCTTTTGACACAAGGCTGCTTGATAATTTGGAGAGTCACCATGATCCTATTTCACTGTTTCCTTTCTAAGTGCATTTTTCAGGGTGCCTCTGGGATTAAGCATGGAGTAGATTTGCACTGTGCCTTGGACCCACCATGCCTCTTCATGCTTCCCTTTTGCTCCAGCAGTTCCCTTCCTGGGATGGCCTCTCCCAGACCACTCACACTGGCTCCGTGAAGTCCTAGCAGGCCATAAGCCCAAGTGCATAACATGTGCAAAGTGAAGGCACGAGGCTCTGCACCCTCAGGGCAGACAAATGGTGGCTGACAGTGCTTCAAACAATGAACGCTAATAGCATGGCTTTAAGACAGAGCAGACCCAGTGCTTCACTGGTATTGTACAGGCTCACAGCAGGACCTTGAGGAAGCAATTCACATGAGCTTTGTTTTTTTAAATTATTGTGGTAAATTATAGGTGAAGTCACACCAACTTCATTATGTCTAGGTGCACAGTTCAGTGGATTAGTACATTTAGACTGTTGTGCAGCCATTATCCTTAGTCATCTCCAGAAGTTTCTCATCATCTCAAACCAGAACTCTGTGTCTTCTGAACAACAGCTCCTTGTTATGCTCTCTTATCCTCTGGCGCATCATTTTCAAAATGAGAAAAGTGTAAGTCAGAGAGGTAAAGTGGCCTGCCCAACATCCCACAGCTAGAACCAAGCACAACCAAGACATCAGAGAAGCCCTCATCACTGGACTCTGGAATCAATGTTTTTTTTTTCCCCTATCAACTACTATGTCATAGGTGGTTTTATTTCCATACTAACCCAACCCATGCTTTTATTTTATTTCTACATTCTAGAATAATCACTGGGCTTGCTGGAGAAGCTCAGCACAGTTATGGAACATATTATAGAATAAATCCACCAAAGGGGCAGGGTATCATCCATGAGCCAGTGTTGGGGATGAGACCCAATTGCAACCTGTGCCTTCAGAAGAACATGTACTGAATACTGACTGTGTGCCTCCTGATTATCCTCCACCGTGTGGGGCTCTCTGGTCAAGAGAGGCTGAGGGCTGGCTGGCTCTGCCTGAGTGCCCTGAGGAGGGAGACGTGCGTTTATACCATTCAGTCAATTTTGTATTTATTTTAGATATTAAGCAGCAACTTGAATGCTGCTGACATTAACCTTCAGAGGCAGGAATTGGCTTTAATGGACCCTACAGAAGTTATTATTGATGGCAGTTGCACGCAGCACCACTGCGACCTCACAGAAAGCCTCCACCACTGTCAATACTGCTGACAATTACTATTGACTAAGGCGAGGCTGGGCATAGAGGCAGAGTCAATGTTCCTGTGGCTAGAGGTCACTGAAGGTTGTGCTTTACATTTCTCAGTTATCTGGCAAAGATCTCTGAGAAGTTGGGTGTACAGCTTTGGTGGCCTCAGCCGACGGTCTCATCTTCTCATTGCTTCAAGTGGAGGGAAGCAAAGGGCTCAGACTATAGACCTGAGTTCAAATCCAAGATTTGTTGACTTACTGTCATGTCAGCTGACCTCTTGGTAGCCTGTTTTCCCACTTGGCAAATGGGAATTGTATAAAAGTAGTCATAGATCCTTAGTGGAGGTCGCTGGCTTTCCTTCATCCCTCAGTAGTAGCCACATGGTGGCATGTTGGCTAGCATGTCATGTGTTCTGATGGTGAGATCCAAGTCCTCATCAAAGAAGGAGAGAGCTGGGAGCAGGTTGGATGTGAGAGAAGAAGAGGACGGAGGGGAGAAAGAAAGGGAAGGAAGGGGAGAGGATGGGAAGATGAGTGGGAAGAGAAAGAAGGTCTGAAAGGAGCCAAGACTCTATGGCCTGGCACCAGCTCATCTAGAAATGTGGCTCCACACACACCCTTCATCTCTCGATGCCTCAGTTTCCCCAGCTGAGCAAGAGCACTGGGAACCTAAGCAGGGAATGAACATGAACCATTCCTATGGTTGTCGTCACTATTTAGACCCAGGAACAATAAATCCATTCGTGTAATTTTCCAACTGGACTGAGGAGCCCAGACCTACAAGGGGTACAGAAGCCAGGACCCCATCGCTAAGCTTCTGTATCAGTTCCCTTGCCTGCTTGCTTTCTCTGAGTATAGCCAGGCTTGAAGTTCCATGGCTGGTATGAAAATGGACAATCAAAAGGGACGGGGGTGGGGGTAGGGCGCTACGGTGGGGCCTTCCAGCCATCTCTCCTCCCCCTATCAAGCTCTTCAGGCTCATCAAGTATGTCATTATCACCCAACAGAAGCTTAATTCAACTGTAATTCAGTTCTCAGGGACTATACAGGAATGTAGGTGGTGTGTGCTTTACTCTGTCATAACTTCGTGGAAAACGATCATTTATCACCATGGCAAGAAGACTTCAAAAGACCAAACAACCCAGCTATTTTGCTGCACTGAGAATTTACTAGAACCACTAGGGTTAAATGAGTTAAAGATTTTCAAGCCATCCAGGTCTGAGTTCCAATACCATTTTTCTAGCTGTGTCAACTACTCAGGTTTCTTAGCGTCTTTAGGCTGCTGTTTCACTTTTCTGTGCAATGGGGATAAAAAGTCGACTTCAAAGTGTTGTAGGGGGAGCAAAGGGGAGCACGTAGTTAAAGTGGTCAGCACTGTGCTTGGGTTCTGACCGTGAGCAGCAATGAACTATTCCTGTTATTGTTACTTTCGTCTCGTACTCTAGACCTAACTTCATCTATGCATACCAGTATGGTACTTAGAATCACAGAATCCTAGATCCAGAAGGCCCTGCTGGTCATTCAGCTTAGTTCTTCTAAAAAGGTCTCTGTCAGAATACTGGTCCCTTCTGACTCCTTGAAAATCAGGGGTTCTCTGGTTTGAGGAATACTGCATATATCCTTCTTTGGTAACCTGTTGTTGGAATACACGTGGACATCCCAAAGCTCTTAAAAGTCCTACAGTAGAGCAACTGGTTCAAATATGTTTAACTCAGTGTTTCTTCCTTACCTTACTACAGATACTTTTCCTTTCAAGTTGAAGAACCGTTAACCTTCTCAGAACATGGGGGTTGCTGACTTCATTTACAGAATAGAAACTTCCTATAATTGGGAAACTGAGATCCAAGGAAAGGATGCATTCTGTCAATGCCACATCCTAGGCCAGTGACGAAATTGGGGTTTCCTGTCCTCTAACCTGATCCTGTTTCTCTGTGCCAGACTTCCCGCTACTGTTCAGTTTGGCGCTTGGGTTCAGAGTGGATGGAGGGAGGCTGGGTTTCCGGCTTAACTTGGGCCCTGGTGGGAAGAACATGTGGCTTCTCCAGGGGGGAGAGGAAATTCCTCAGGGGCTGAGATCACTAACCTGCTCTCAGGGGTGGCCAGGGCTGGGGAGGCTGACACTACCAAACTGATGCCGGGGCCTGGCTCTCTCCCATGCCCCAGCAATTACACAGGGTCCTCGGGAAACATCTCAGTCCCTGCGCGGCACAATTTTGGAATTTCTGTGGTGCCTGGATCTTTGAGAATAAAGTTCCTAACCTGTTGTAACCATGCTTGGTTACCTGCTGTACCCGTAATCTAGGATTAGGTTTCACATGCCTAGTTGGAGCCTCCTTCTTAGAGATTAGAGCCTCCGCGTGCTCAGCTCTGACCCTCAGCATTCTGCCCTTGAAATCCCAGGCAGCAGTGGATCCTGCACTTGGGGCTGGAAGCCAGTAGGGGGCATTGGCATCCGGCTGGCTCTGGCTGCTCTGGTTCACAGTGCCTCCCCACAACCCACTGGTGGCTCCCCGGGGGTGCGAGCCACTGCAGACCCCACTGGACTTCCCTAAAACAAGCCTGCCCCAGGTGGCAAGGCCGCCTGGAGTTCTGCCTTTCAGGACCCTCCTCAGTGCTGGACTGACCGTCCGGAGGTTGAAGAGGAACTAGGCAGCAGAAAGTAAAACTCCTGAGTGGCCATCTCTGCAGCACTGTGGCTAACTCCAGAGCTTCTCCAAGCAAGGCCTACCAACAGGCCCCACGAGGAAGGAGGGAACTGTGGACCAGAAGTCCTCTTGCCACTGTGAGAGGGAGGCCAGGGAACCAGTCTTCGCCCTTCCATCCCACATCTCTGGGCCAGGGAAGAACTTGGAGTCCGTCACCACTACTTTCTGAGATCCCTGGGAAACCAGGCCCAAACCTCATGTTTTTACTTTTTTTTTTTTTGGTAGTACCAGGGATTGAACTTGGGCCCTTGTGCTTCCAAGGTACGTGTGGTACCACTTGAGCTAAATCCTGACCTCATGTTTTTACTTTTTAAAACTAATTTATCTTTCAGTTGACAAATAATAATTATAGATTTCTATGGGGTATGTTACAACATTCACTGTGGAGTGATTAAATCAAACTAATTAACATGTCTACCATCTCACACATTTATCTTTTTGTGTAGCAAAAATGAGACTCGGTTAGTATTTTGAAATATACATTACTACAGACTGAGCATCTCTAACCTGAAAATCAGAAACTTTGGAGCATATGTTAGATTTCAGAGATTTTGTTTAGATTTCGGAATTAAGGCTGCTCAATCAGGAAAATCCAAAATATGCATAAGTCAAATTTTCTAGCCCCAGGTCTTTAAGATAAGTGACACAGTCTGTACTGACTGTCCTCAATATGTGCAATAAGTGCCTAAAACCTTATTCCCCTCACTGAAACTTTGTAGCCTTTATGCAACATCATCTTTAGACCTCAATTTACCCCCACGGTGACAGTTTTTCGTTGTAAACCATCTTGTGCTCAACAAAATGGTCAGACGGGACAAAGTTCCTAGGGATTAGCCAGAATCTGGATCACCCAGAGCCTGGCAACTCCAGAAGCAGGAATCAGGCAGGCTGGGCAGCGTTAGAGAGGGGACAGGTGTGGCAGAGGCACTACTGCCATCCATGTTCCTGCTCCACCAGTCTCTGGTTATGTCACTGATGGGTGGGGGTTTTGCCTGACCTTGCAGGAGGCCCTGACTTTTGACAGAAAAGTAATTTTTCACCAACTTCACCAGAGCCCCAGACAAAAGAGCGGAGACCCATATTGCAGTGAACACCTCAGCCCCCAGCCCAGGCGCTTGGCACAGGCCGAATGGGCCACTCACCGGTCTCGGTGTTTTCATGTTCAGTGTCGGTGAGCGTGAGATTGGAGTTGGCCCGGCTGGACAGGCAGGAGCTGCGTCCCGACCGTGTGCTCCGGCCCCACAGTCGCACCGGGTGCTCCGGGGACAGCACTGTGTCGGCCTCCAGGTCAGCCTCCGAGCTGGCACCCATGGAGTAGCCGCAGTGGGGGAGGCCCACGTCTCTCCGGTAGAGGGTGCCGTGAGGAGGCGTCACCTCGCCCAGCCCCAGCTCATGCAGGGTGAAGTTGGTTCCTAGAAGGAGAGAGCGGAGGGAAGTTAGCGTCCTTACCCAGGACTCACTGCTGTTCCCTGGGCTCACCTAGGCATTCAGTGCTGTGCCCATGCCTTGGCTCAAGGGACTTGTGCCTGCTGAGGTCTTTCTTCTTACTCACTCAGATGCCCTGCATTATTCTCTTTTCCTTTTCTCTTCTTTTCTTTCTTTTTTATGTAGTATGGGGTTTGAACCCAGGATCTTATGCACTGGAGGCAGGCACTCTCTCTCTGGAGGTAAACCCAAGATACGCTGTATCTTTGAAACCCAGTTCAAGTGTCCCCTGCCCTGCCAGTGCCTCTCAGTGCCTGTACCTCTGTGAACTTCATTCCTGCCTTCTCCAGCAACCTTTCAGTGTTGCCCTAGTCCTGCCATGGAGTGGGAAGGTCTGTCTCCTCTGCCAGAGATGGCCTCCACCAGGGCGGCACCAGGCCTAAACCCCTGTGCTTAGAACAAAAACCAGTACTCAGAAGAGCTTCAGTACACATCTGTTACATACACAGGGCTTCAGGGTCCTCTGCTGAGGAGGGCCTGTCAGCAACTGCAGAGCAGGGCGAAAGCCTAGTTGATGAGATTGCGTGAGGCACTAGAACTGTATGTTCCTTCTACCCATGTTAGGAGGGCCCTGAGCACAAGAGAGAAGAAGACAGGGACAGACAGAGAGATGCTGGCCTCGGGCACAGACATAGGCAGAGTCTGCTGCTTCCTCACACTGTGTTTCCTTAAAATATGCTTAGCTGGAAAATACTCGGCCTTGAGAACCAGTGATCCAAAAAAATACCCCCACTCAGCCCACCCTTGCCTTACCTGCCCTCACTGTTCTCTCCCTCAGTGGCTATTCCACAGGCAGGTATGACAGGGATAGGCCAACTGGGGCTCAGATTTTTGATCTCTAGTTTTCAAGGTTGAGTATTTTCAGACCAGGTCTTATTTTCAGGGAAAGGGAGTTGGTAGGCGGGGTTGTGATGGGGACTTGGCCAAAGTAGGTCTTGTGAGGGCTCCAGAAAAGCTGGCCATGCCCAGAATGGAAACTGTGTGTGTTACTTATTTTCCTGCCACCGGAGCAAAATAACCAACATGCATGATTCAAATGAGGACTACTTTGGCTAATGATGGCCAGAGGATTGAGTCCACTGTTAACTGGCTTCAGAACAGAAACTATATGCAGAGAGGCCTGGTAGAGGGAAGTTACTTATCCCAAGGCAGTCAGGAGGCAGAGGGAGGAATGGAGCTGGGTTCAGGGGCCCCCTGAGTGGTAAGAGCACATGAAGGACACACGAGTGGTAAAGGAAATATAACCTTCGTAGAAAGCACAGTCTCCTTCATTATTCTTGCATGTTAATTCAATATCTATTTGGGAGTAACTTCTCTCAGTTTCTACTATCCCAAGACTATCTTAGGGGATGAGGAAGAAGGAGTTGATGAAGGCTATGGGGATCACATCCTGGTTAAACTGACGATCTGTGGAGATGGACTTATATCCAGGTAATAGCCACTTGTGAAGTTGCTGCCCCTGAGCCTTTACTGAATGAAGCGATGAGCCAGGTCATTGCTTTATAGAGCCCTCGGTCAAGGGAGGAGATACAACCAGAAACATGATTTAGAGGTGAAGTTCAAAGAGAGGACATCCATGAAGAGTATTCTGGGACTATAGGGGCAAGAGGTGGGATGGCTGGGCAGGAAGGTCACAGAAGAGGTTCACAGATAACAGTGAATGGGGAGACAGAGAAGACAGAAGATATCGATGGCTAAGTTTTACAGGTATTTTGCATCCAGGGGTGGGACTTCACAGGACTGCTGAGCCTGAAGAGGAAAGGGAGAGGCGCTGCTAGAAAGCAGTAGAGAACCAGCAGAGACAGCATTATAACTGTGTTTCAGTCTTACCAATAACCCTGTGCTCCCTGAGTATTTTAGACATCTCTCTGCTATGTACCTCTTACCCATGCTATAGAGTATGAGCCCAGTAAAAGTCACTTGAAGAAACACACGAATTTGTACACCCTAGTAGTTTGGTGCATGGGTAAGGGGAGGCTTTTCATCCTTTTCCTGGGAAGGCAAAACCAAATGGGACCTGATGCCTCGGGAACTGCTGAGTAGGCTGTGGTAGTGGAAGGAGGTAAGTCTGAGCTTCCACCTGCTTCCAGCTGGTTTAGCGGAGACAGCTTTGGCCTGAGGTTAAAGTAATGAAATATTTTCATGCAGGTAGGTAAATACTCTAGCTGGTAGCCAAGGCCCCCGCTGCCTCCCAGACTCTGCACTACAGACCCTTCCTCAACCGTTTTCCCTGTCCTCCAAGATCCAGTTAGTAAACAAATGGTTAATGTCTGCAGGCCCCACACAGCAGGACTTCTGGTCCTGTTTGGGGCAAGGTAGACATTCTGATTGGCTAGGGTCCGGACCAGACCAGATGTTATACATTTTGAATATCACCCCTGTGTGCCATACTCCAATCTGCTCTCTTATTTTGCTCTCATTTTAAGAAAAAGATATCTCCAAATGGAACCTTAAATCCCTCAGCTGGCTTTCGCTCCTGCCTGCACATCCCACCCCCTGGCTGCTATGTGATGATACTTTCCGCTCTCTTCCTGCCTCCCACCCCAGCCTCTGTCTGTGCTCTGCTGAGCCAGCCCTCTCAAGAGAGGCCACTCACATATTATGAAGAATGACTGCTACATGCAGTGAAAATTCAAATTTATTTGCCATAATCGGCCTGGGCTGCACTGATTTCCACATGGTTTGCCTGCACACCCGCCTAAGCAGCTAGGATTGTCATCAAGTCCGTACAGTGAGCTGAGATGTCTTGAGACAGGAGAAATGCACAGTCAGGGACAACTTTAAGGGCTTAGCTAGTCTGCTGAGGGAGCCTGCCTCCATCAGATGTGAGTCTGGGATATTTAGCTCATCACATGTGAGAGGTCCAGATGGCTCTGAAAGCCAGGACACAGGTGACCTCTCGCCTCCCTCAACATCTGGCTGTGTAATCTGGGACAGGAGATCTTCCAAGTTTCAATGTTTTTGTCTTCCAAAGGGATGATACTATATGACTTGCTACCTTATGGGAGTTTTGATGATCTAGGTTGGTCATTTGTTAACCACGATGCATATGGCTATATACGAAATGAGAACGCTTCGTATTTGTCATTTACAAAGATCAGAGTGAGCACCCTTCCTGGGCCTCATGTGCTAGCATGGCATCTAAACCAATGACAGGCTGAGATGTGTGTCAAAGGCAGGAAAGAACTGGAAGAAAGTTTTGAGATATTTTGTCTCTTTCTCTTACCACAACTCAGAGATAGCAACTGATAGTATTTACACAGCATCTCTTCTTTGCCAGTTGCTGGTTTCAAGTGCATTATGCCTAGTTTTCATTGACATTATTGAATCCTTACACAGTCCCAGGCTGACTCATTTGCCCAAGATCAGAGGTGAGAGAGGCAGATCATACACAAAGCCATGTCATAGACAGACCGCATGGATAGAGTGCTTCATCCTGGATTCTCAATTTACTGGGCCACATACAAGCACTATCACAGCGAATAGTTGAGGACATCTTGGCCTATTTGTTGGTTGTACTATTATCCATTCTTTTCTCTTCATGTTCTTGCAGATCAACGTGAACTGTGTGTTACCTTGTGACCCTCTCATTCCCCTCCCACAGGCTTGGGTCCATGAGCAAACTTTCTTTTAAGCTTGAAACATCAAGCCTCTCAACTCTTCCTCAGCTTTTGGTTAGGAAATCAGGTTCTGACATCAGACAGATCCAGATCTGGCTCTGCCAGTGGTCATGACTCTTAGCTTTTTCACCTATACAAAGGGGCAGTAATACCTAGTAATAGAGCTTTCAGTGCTACAAGCAGCCCGCAACAGAACACGTGCCATACGTTCAGCACCACTGGTCTAGAAAGACAGTGATGGATCTGATAAGGCTCCCCAGTGTGTAGTTCAGAAGCTGGGTGTTAGGTATAGAGTCACCCTGAGCTTCATCTGGGGTAGTGCAGAAAATGGCTCAAAAGGGGGCAGCTTTGGGGAAGGAGTATTGTGGTTAGTTCCTCAAGAGAGATGAGAGTGGTCAGGATGGATGTGCCAGAGGAGTGAAGAAGAGGGATGGATTTGAAATGCATTCTGGGAAAGGACAAATAGGCCTTGGAAACAGTGGGTGTGTGGAGTGAAAGGCAGGCAGCCAGAAGCCAGGATAGCCTGGCCTCCAAATGACTAAGTCTCAAGATCTAACTGTCCCAGGAGCATCTTCCTCTCCAGTGACAGGGCTTGACACAATGAAGATGCTGAGATAGACTTGCTGGATGAACAAATAGCAAATGGAGGGCTAACATGTATTTAGCACTTACTTGGTGTTAGCGTACTTGCTGCTTAGGCGTGTCATCTCCTTGGGCACTCACAGGTCACTGCAGTAGGGGGACTGTCCATGTCCATCTAATCTAAGTCTCAGTGGAGAGCCTGACTCCTGCTGTTTCACTGGAGCTAGCTCCTGGCTGCCTCTTCTGTGCTAGGGGTGGAGTGAGAGTGTGATCTAAAAGTAAACTACAGGGCTGCCTTTTCCTATGTTCCAAAATAGCAATGCTTAGTCCCCCCCTGGCGCTGTGCTCGCATACCAGCTCATCCACACACACGGCTCACCCGTGCTGGGCTGCAGCTCAGCCCCCCTCACCTGCATGGCAGAACTCCTCTGCCTCCTGTGGCACCACGTCCTTGACACGGCTGCCGTAGGCGAGACGGGCATCCTGGTCGTAGGCCTTCAGGGTCTCGCTGGAGCTGTAGGACTTCTGGGGCGCTTTGCCCTCTTCACTGTCCGCAGACGAGCTGGTATAGCGGCGCTCGGCATCACGGCGCCGGGTCAGTGAGCGATAAGGCTTCCTCTCCTTCACGTCCATGGCCTCTGGCCCACGCTCTTCCACATCCACTGACTGGGTCCTTGCTGCACTCAGGGCTGAGTGGTCTGGAGCTGGAAACAATGAAGGGGGTGAGGTGAGGTGAGGTCAGTAGAAGGCAAAGGCAATGCCAGGGTCCACCTTGGGCCTGGATTCACCGTGGCAGACAAGTAGCTGAAGGATGAGGCTGCAGAGGCCAAGGCACCGCTCCAACACTGGTCAGTCAGTGGCAGAGGGGACTGCTGCCCAGGCCTGATGAGGAATGCTGCCTCTGCCACTTCTCCTTCCCCCAAGGGTGGGCACCCTGAGAACAGATGCCTCGCAGGCTTTGCTCACTCCTGAGCCACAGTGGGTTGGGTGCATAGTAGGCACTGAGGAATTTCCTTTTTGCTGTATGCACATACAATGAACTCTCAAGGTGCCACCTGCCTGACATATGAACTACTTGGTTATTTAGGTTAGTGGAAGACTAACCTGCCTCTTGTTATGTATAGCACATACCTGTCTCAGGTAAATATCCAGCTATCAGCTGTACTGACTTACAACCAAACTGAGTTATAATAAGCTCTTAAGAACCAATCCATTTTTTTTTTTTGAGACAGGTTTTCACTAAGTTACTAAGTTGTTCAGGTTGGACTGAAACTTGACATCCTCCTGCCTCAGCCTCCAAGAGTACATAAATAATATTTAAATCAACTAACTCATTATGCCTGACAGATGAGAACAATGAGTTCAAAACCTCCTTTGAGATAGCAAGTAACTATTAGAATCCAAATCTGTTAGGTTCTAAGGCCTGATTTTTCCTATTCTATTCTGTTTCCCTGAGAACGCCAATATCCTTCCAGCTTGGCGTCTCAGACCTACAGCCTTAGCAGTGCCACCACCATTATCTGAACCACAGGACTTGTCCCAAGTGGCCAGTGTTGCTATGGAGTCTGACTTCCAAGGGGCAGGGAAGCTCCTCATTGGCCTTGGCTTGTCCTCTTGTCCAAGATGGATACTCTGGGTTTTTTACTTGTAAGAGCACCTGGTTCTCTTCTTTGCTCTATTCCTTTAGCTCTCAGTAGCAAATACAAACCCCTACTGTGCCAGCACTTAAGTACAAGAGGAAAGCAGTGGATCCTTCAAAAGATAAACAAGCTCTCTTATTTTGCTAGACACATGCAACTTCTCAGTTCTGGCTTTCCATTGTTCCATGTTTCCGAGTGACATGGGTGTACAAAACATTCCTTTGCTTTCCCGTCTGATCAGAGAAACAGCACCGCAGGAGCGCTGATGAACGGAGTGGATGGGGTGGGGTGTAAGCGGCTGGGCTGCTCCTGGCAGCTGTGGCCTCTCAGTGCTACCCATTCGGGGTGTGTGTGTGCGTGTGTGTGTGTGTGTGTGTGTGTGTGTGATGTTTCTTGAAATTTTAGGACATGCTGAAAGTTTGCATTTAGACATAAAATGTATGATTTTTAAATGTTATCTTTTTAAAATGAAAGAAAAAAAAACATAGGCCAAATGGAACATACCTATGGGACAGATTTGGCCTACGAACTAGTGGTTCTGGCTGCAGTCAGGGATGTCCGAGGTAGCCCTTTAACCTGAAGATGCTGTTTCCCTCCGAACACCTCTCAGACCTTCTCCAGGGTGGGATTTAGTTTGGCTCCAGGGCAAAAGTGCTGTCTGTTAAAAAGCCCTTCAGACGCACTCATGACAACCACATCACTCTGCCAGGGAAAGGTCTGGGGGCCCATGGATGTCTCTTGGACCTATGGATCCCCAGCATCTCCTGGACACCTGTCCTTGCCTACTTCTCTGCATTTTTCAAGGATTGCAAACACTTGTGGTTTTACCGGTTTTATTGGTGCCTCATAGTAACCATGAAGCACATCAGACAACTATTTTATTTGATAGTATAGGTGGTAGATGGAACGGCAGTGACCTGTGGCCATAAGTCTCCTCCCTAGAGCCATGTGGTGAATCAGTGGCAAAGCTGCATGACTACATGTGCTACCATTGTACTGAGAGGGATGAATGGCTGTTTTGATTCCTAGTTCTCAAAATACCCCTAGAAACTGGGCTAGAGATTTGACATAGGATACAGAGAAATCAAACCGCGACTGGTGCCCTGAGCTCTGCCGTCTTGACGCCTGGCCTCCTGACACCAGCTGGCAAGGTGATGGTCCTGAGCATCTGCGAGGGAGGACCTCAGGGAAGCAGGGCCAGTGCTACCTACCATGGGGCTTCCCAGGCTTTCCTGACTCAAATTCAGTTAGGAAAACAAGATAACCTGATGTGCACACAGACGTATGTGTGTGTGTGTGTGTTGTATAACCACATAAACTGGAAGGAAACATGAGATTCACGAAAGTGAATGCACCCTCAACTTTCCTGTTTCATTGTTTTTCTTTCAAATTCTGTTTTCTTTGTTCATTATTTTTTAAAGAGTGGTAACTCTCTAGACTGATGTCATGACCCAGTACTGACTCTTGAGCCAAAGTACTGCTGTGGTTTGGTTTAGATGAGGTTTCATGGCAACTGCTACATCTGTGCCCCCAGCCTCTCCTCTAACTCAATGATGCTGATCATAATAAGCACTTAATAAATGTTAATTATTATAGTCACTAATAACTCATAATAAGAGTAGTAACAATAATAGCTAGTATACTTTTATTAGTAGCCAAGTTTATTTTATTTACATACAATAATTTTTTCATCTCCCTGCCAATCTTGTCACATGCATATTGTGATTATCTGCAAATTAGAGGTGGGAAATTGTGAGGTTAAATGTCTTGCCCAGAGTCACATAGCTTTTGCTGGTGGGTCCAGAGACACGGCCAAGGAATTGAGTTGGGTCAGTAGATGTAATTTCAAGATGGCATTGCCAAGCCCAGGTCATGGCCTGGACCCGCTTATGCCCTTCTGGCTACCCTGCTGAGCCACTAGGATGATCTCTAGTTTCTTAGCAAGAGTGAAGTTTCTCTATCTGGATCTTTGCCCTGAGCCACGTGCTGTCTGGTGCACATCACTTCTGGGGACTCACTTCTCACCGCACACCCAGCTAGCAGATGCTGTTTTCAGGTCACCTTGGGCCTCATGTTCGCCACCTCTGGGTGTGGGGACAGAAGCACTTGGCGCTTGACAAGCTGAACACGCTTGCTCTTTTCTGGCTCATTGCTATGATTTGAGCGTGTCCGCCAAAAGTTTATGTGCTGGAAACCGAACCCCCAAATTTGTTTGTTGATAGTATTTGGGGGTGGCACCTTTAGAAAGCAATTACTCAGGCCATAGTATTCTACAGCAGTGGAACATGGACTAAGACCCCTACCACCTCTGGCTTCCCTACTCCTCATAAAACCCCACAGTGTGGGGTTCCAGGATGCTGCCGATTACTCTCTGAACTCTCCCAACTCTCCCTCTGGTTTCTCTCACTGCTGCAGACCAAGCTGTCCCCCGACGTGCCATTCCTGACACACACATTTCCTTTCCTCCTCACAGAGCTGCCCACCTCCTCTCAGACCCCGTCTTCTGTCACGTCACTGCACCTGGCTCTGCAGTCACTGTCTGCTGGGTTTAGGAAGGAGAGCTGAAAGGAGATGGGGACAGGAAGGTAGCAGAGAAGAGGTCTGAGTGCGTCTTCCCTGCTCTCTGCTACTCTGTCCATAGCCCCTCTCTGCAGATGGTCCTCTTCAAGTCTTCATCTCGTACTGGGTCCTGCTAGTCCCTTTCTGTGCCCTCACGCAGGCGCACTAGTTTCTTCCTGCTGCAGACTCACGCATATAACCATCTCGCTGCCTCTTGCCACACCTCTGTCTCTTCATTAAAGCCTGTTCATCTAAACCGTTCTGTTTCCTTTAAGGACCCTGAGGTATGATACGGCTTCACCCCTCACTGCCTGGCTGATTTTCAGCAATCATCGTCATCACTGTTCAGCTAAGCACGTCATCAGCTTCTATTTCCTCAGGGTTTGCTTTGGTCTAGTGCAGGGTGAAGAGCTTCAGTTAGATGATTACTTTTAGCCCTCGTGATTTCCACCTCTGTGATCTGGTTACATTCTGTGTGAGAGTCACAGACTCAGACAATTAAATAACTGAGTAAAATCATAATCTAGCAGAGAACAAAGAGCAGGATGTGTCTCCTTCTGCACTCGTGTTCTCTGCCCTCCACCGTGACAGTGACAGCACAAGCCCCAGGTTAGGAGTCAGTCCTGCCCTGGCCACCTGTTACCATGGGTTTGTTGGCTTCTTTGTTATCTCTAATGCTCTATCTAGGTATAAGGGTAGTGACCTGGATGACTACTTGTGTTTACGCAGCCTGCAAAGGACATGGCTGGGACTTGAACCCAAGACTCTTTGACTCTAATATCCACATTTTGGCCTTTTTCATTTGTTTTGATTTGTTTTTCCTTTACTTAGAGCTGCATATGGATGAATCTAGAAGCTTTGACAGGTATTAAAGGTAGGGTGGCCTGGGAAACACCTGCTGATGGTGGTGATGGTGATCAAAATATCTTTCTGGATGGGAAAAAGCTAATCAAAGACAATAAAGATAAACTTCCATTAACTGACCACTTCACATGCTGAGCCCTGTGTACATTTTACTTCCATTCCCTACAAAAACTGCACAAGTGAGGTGTGATTCTCTCAGTTTGTATTCTCTTATTTTACCCCTGAGATAACAAACTGAAGAAGATGGACTTGCTCTAGATCCTACCATTGCCAAGTGTCTGGATCTAGATTTAAACCATAAGGAAACACCAAAACCTCAAGAACAGTAGGGAAAACTTAGTACCATAGGCGAATGCATTTGGTAGAAAATTGCTAAGTCCGCTTTCTGTCCTGAGTGCTGCAGAAGATACGAGGAGGTGTCATTGCGAGATCCTTTCCTCTCTCTTCCCTTCCATCTGCCGTCTTCCCTCCTCCCCCGTCTCTAAGTTCTGCCTAGCTTTACTGAGCCTGTTCAAGGTGCCAGAGGACAAGACATGTGCCTCTGACTCTGAGGAGCTTCTATCTGGTGAGCGAGTCAGAAGGGACAGTGGCAAGGACACCCGAGCCCCCAGGGCCTGGCCAAGGTGGGTCCAAAGTGGTGAGAGGGTCGGGCACCGTCAGGCCAGAGACAGTGGCATCTATGTGAAGACCAAGTCATGTTGGGTGCAGTGTGAGTGAGGCCAGGAGGTTTTGAGGCAGAGAGAGAAAACAGGTCTACATCTGTGGCTTCTAAATCTCTGGTCTAGAGTAAAAATATACTTGTATCACAATTCAGGGCACACAAACACATTTATACATTTTTAGCTAAGACAAAAAAGTTTCACAAAACCTTGCTTTCTTGCTCTAAGGGTTGAATCTGATGTTTTCTGGTCCATTCTACTTATGTGGAACTATTAATGGGTTGCCACCTACAGTTTGAAAAATACTCTTCCAGGTCAGAGAGTAGACAAATGGACTCACAGCAGACAGAAGCCCAGTTATTCCTGGAGTTCAGACCTCAGGGAAGGAAAGAGATCAGAGATGAAGCTTGGAACTTAGGTGGAAGAAACGAAGACATTTCTACAATCTCAGCAGGTGGTAAAATGCAAATTGTGTAGGTCAGGGAGGGCCCATGCCCCACAGTGAGTTTCCCAGTTTCTGACACCTCCGGGGGCCTGGAGCTGGCCAGAAAGAGTGACCAGGTTGTGGTGTTCTTGGAGAAGGGATGATATATATATATAAAAAAAGAGCTTTCCATTTTCATGTGGAAACTCAAGAAGCAAGCCCGAACTTTTCAGGGGGCTCTAGAGACATTAATGAAGGGCCAGGGCCCTGGAGCTTTTCTGGGGAGAGATTCACAGACAGCCCAGCTCTTCCAAGAAACTTCTGCCCAGCCAGATCCCGCAGGGAAACGGGAGCTGTTATCACCCTGGTTACCTCAAAACCTCAAAAACAGCTAGAAACAGGCCAGGAAATTGACTGAATTCCTGTTGGACTAAAGTTTTATAAGTTTTGCTTAGCATAAGCACCGAGTGATATTTTTAGTTCTTTGTGTGTCAAAAAGTACCCATAAATATTTTAGGGCTAAAATGTGTTCCACAAAATGTAAGTAAGTCCTGGGTAGTATCTGGGTGTGTATAAAACCATAAATACTATTTTCCACAGTCTAAGTTTGGTCTTATAAATCCCTTGTTTTGAACTGGGGTGTGGAGGGGCAGGAGTGGCCCTTATTCAGGTTTTCTGGTGGGCTATGTACAAACCTAAGAAGAAGAAGAAGGTGCTGTTATTCCCACTTTATAGATTTGGAAACTGAGGTTCAGAGTGGCAAAATGGTGGTCAGGTTCATAGAAGACTCTGGGTCAGGAATCCCAGAGCTCTGGCTCCCAATTCTATGATCTTTGTCATGGAATCCAAGCACATTTCTCTGGTCTGTCACTGGGGGAACAGCCAAGCCTTTTTAAAATAGTAAGACGGTAATCATCGTAGTGGTGAAGGGCTAGGTCTGTTCATGTATTATCTTTTTTTTTTTTTTTTTTTTGAGACAGGGTCTCACTTTGTAGTTCAGGCTGGCCCTGAGCTCACTATGTAGCCCAGGCAAGCCTCGAACTCAGCAATCCTCCTGTCTGTGCCTCCCGAGTGCTGGGATTACAGGCGTGAGCCACCACGCCCGGCCGTTCATGTATTATCTTATTTAATCCTCACCACATCCTAAGTGAGCCCCATTTTATACCCAGAAGAACCAGGATTTAGCCAGGCGAAGCACCTTACAGGGAGGGCTTTAGCAAGAAGGCAGAGCCGAGATTCCAACCAAGGCTCAGGCTTTTACTCATAACTTACAGCTTCCCACATGATTGCACTTGTCCAAATTTGTTTAAATGTTCTATATGTTCTTTTAGTTTTAACAGAATTGGTTCTTCCAATGGTCCACCTTGACCCCTGACCTGGGCCGGGGGAAGGGCTTGGCAGCTGCTTCTCAGTGGGCCCACGGGGAAGAGCACGCCGGGCCAGGGAGAAGGCTTTCCCGGGAGTGCGCTGGAGCGTGGCTGTGTGCCCAGCCTGGCTGTGAGGACATCCCTAATCAGCGGCAGCAGGCAGGTGACAGATGGTGCTGCTGTCTGCAGGAGCCATCTTGCCCTTCTGCTGGAGGCTTGTCAGAGCCAGGTACCAAAGGGCAGATGGCTCTGATCCCATGTGGAGGGCTCTCCGGGGAGAGCTGCCTGACTTCTCCAAGGGTGGGGCGGGTGTGGGGAGTGGGATACGAGGAACCTTCAACAGCAGGTTTTGCGATGGCCGTGTTTTCCAGATCCTTGATCTACTCTTTCTCCCCAAGGCATTTACTAGCCAATGACTTCCCATTTAAAACAGCGGCGTCTCAGAATCAGAGAATGTGTTCAGAGTGTAGGTGATATTGAAGGTCAGCTGTTTCATGCCCTTTTCCGAGACTCCAACCCTCTGGTCAGATGACCTGCAGTACTGGGCCTTTACCGCCTCCAGGGCCAGATCTGCTTCCTGAGAAGGCACTGAAATCTGCCTCTCTTTACCTTCCTTGCTTCTACACTGCTTAGCTCCACTCCTGGGGCCCAGGAAATCAATCAACGCCTTTGGCCCAGGTTTATCCATCCTCCCCGCCTCTCTCGCATCTACTCGGGATTTGTAAGATCCTGGCCTAAGTGGGAAGACAGGGAATGGGCCCCACCCGTCTTGGTCCTCAAGGAGCCCATGGAGCAGTCAGAGAAGAAACATCCACGGACTGTTCGGGCACAGAGGACACAGACACTGCCGGGCAGGCGTGGTGCCTGTGGGCTGCCTGGGTCTCTGCTGCCCAGAGGAGGTGACCCTGAGCTGAGCTGGCATCAGCTGGAGGACAGAGGAGCAGATGCTCCTATGCGTCTGCCGTCTGCCTCTCCCGCTGTTCTGACCAGAAAACACCGAGAACCTTTTGGTGCAGGCTGAGGTCCTCTGCGTACCTCTTTCCCCTGCACCCAATACATGTTTCTGTCCTGGGGAAGCCACGACTTTCTCCCAAGCCAGGCTTACTCCCCCCAGCCTTAGAGGGTCAGGGCTGCACCTGCCCCCCCCCCCATTCCTCTGAGTGCCAACTCTCTAAAGAGTTTTCTTTTACCTGATTTTCTATGGGCTCATTCTGAGCGCACACTATGAGATCATCACAGGAGCAGAGAGAGAGGCTGATGAATCACATGTCCCCCACTGTGGCTCTGTCTCAGCCCGTAATCACCCGGGGCTCTCATTAGGCTTCTCTCTGACCAGGAGGAGAGGCCTGAGGGAAACCAGCTCCTCAGAGAAGGAGCATGAGCATAAGGCGAGGGAAATGGGGAGACTTTCAGTTTAGCAGGAAGGATTTCTGAGGCTGGGAGAAGTTCTGCTGAACTCCACAGCTGCGGGGGAGGAGCCAGTTCCTCTTTTTCATCTGCCTTCTCATCCGGACCCTGGACCCCAGTCACAGCAGCTTCTGGAGGATATAGAGACATTTCCAAAAATGAAAGACTTGTTTTTCTCATCAGTCTTCATTTGTAAAGTGTGAAAATCACTGGACTATCTTAGGGAAAAGCTGTTGGAGCTACAAATGACATGATGCATGGAAAGAGTTTGGGACAGTGGCACTTAAGGGACTTTCTCTTTTTCAGAAGGCAAGTAGCACCCAACATATGTGTGTATGTGAAATTCAGAAACAAATACATTTGGATTAAAATCCCTCCTGTGACCCTAAGGTATCGTCTAATCACAGACAAGCATGACTCTGCCTGAGCCTCAATTTCCTCAACTGCAAAATGGTGATGAGCATGCTGGTACCCCCTGGGGTTGTGATGTGGAATGTGGACATGCTTTATGGACCACAAAAGTTTCTGGTCTGATATGCCCTGGGCACACTTGGCACTGACAACATCATAGGCCAGAAGAGATGGAAATCAGGGAGTCATACTCTGTCCTCACTCTGAGTCACTAGTGAGAGCACAGCAAGATTAGCTTAGCTGGGCTGTGTTTCTTTGGGGGAACTGTGCTCAGTGTGCATGCGCGCGCGCGCGTGTGTGTGTGTGTGTGTGTGTGTATGTGTGCACTTAGTAGCCTTGGCCCCCTGAATAGCTGCTCAGAAACAGAAGGCTGCAATGTGACTATGAAGCTCAGCGTACTCTCAGGTTAACAGGCTCCAACGTTTCTGGAGAATCTGAGCCAGAGGAAGGAACTTTCTGCTTTTATCACGTACCCTTCCCATGTTCCCCTTTGTTCCTATGAATCAGGTCCTCTGTGAGCTCATGATGACTGGATCCCACCCAATGGTTATATGAAAAGTGCCCCCCCCCCGGCAGCCCTCACACCCCTCATCTTCTGCTCTCATAAGCTTGGAGAGAAAGTGGGATTCTTGGATGTCTCTGCCTCAATTTCTCTGCCAGGAAAAACCTCAAACTTGAACCCTTATCTCTTTGGTGGATCGTATACCTTGATGTATCCTCAATGTTGAGAACAGCCTAGAGGTACATCCAGGTTTTGGTGAATTGAACCAAAGTGAACAAAAAGACACAACTCTCCCTAAATCCCATCTGGTGCTGACTTCTAGCTACAAGCACTCTGGTTTTGTGTTTGCTCAGTGAGAGCTCCAAAATAGCTCGAGTATCACTGGTGACAGCTACCTAGCAGCACTCAAGGCAGATCTTCTGTGGCCTGTCAGGGCTCTGGCCCTGTCCTCCAAGGCCCAGGTCTTCTTTAGAACAATCTATACCTCGAGTCCACATGACTTACCAAGTTATGCAGATAGCAAATGACTGTGCCCACTTAGAGTCACTCAGAACTTTGTGTTTTAGAGAGGAGAAAGCATGAAGAGGTACGATTGTTTGTATGTTTTGTTTTTGGCACCTACATCCTAGCAATAGAAAGCCAGGAGCTGTTCGCTTCTTACTGTTTGTTCCTTCAACAGCAACAATTTTCTTATCTGTCGCAAGAGGTGTCATATATAATCTATGCTCAAGGACTATTCTGATATTCCATGACACATACACACACAGAGACACACATGCAAACCTTTTAAAACACTGCCAAGGGTGGGGAGTTCTCTAACGTGCAAGGACTGTGATACAACTTGGGGGTGGCACCGAGAGGGGTCCTTTTGGCAGACAGGGCTGGTTACAAGAGCATTCCAGGAGGAGAAGCCACCTGGAAAGCAATGCAGGAAAAAGTGACTTTGTCAGAATTTCACTCACATCTCTGGGTACCCGACCCTCAATGAGGTGGGAAAAAGGCCCATAATGATGGGAAAACCCTAACTGCCTGAAGCTACCTCCATTTCTAATCATTAAAGGTAGACTTAATAGCTATTAGAGCCCTCTTTCCAGCAGCTGGGTGGCCAGGCGATTTTTATTTCAATAATTAGCCGCTGCAAGTCACAGAGAACTGGAGACAGATAAAGGCAGGGCCAGTCTCTCCTGGAGCTAATTGTGCCCAGAGTTCTACACGCCTAATCAAGCCTTGCACTGCTTCCATCCCTTTCATCCGAGGCCTCAAAGGACTTTGCCATTGGTAATTAAGTCTCCTAAGGGCCTTAAAGTAAGGGATTCTCTGGGGCAGTCTGAACAGAGAAAGGGCTGTGAGGGTGGAAATAGGGCAGGCAGCTGTGCAGTTGGCCCCAAAATAGGTACAGGGAGCCAGGAACAGGCCTGAGCCCCAGAGACAGGCTACTCTGTGCCTTCTGCCCCTAAAGGGCTAACTGCATACCTGGTAGGTCCTGGGGCCACCTCTTACTGAGTCTGGTTAAACTAATCTAAAGCCTTTCTAAATTTCTAAACCTATGTAGGATATATTTGTTAGAAATTCCCGTTTAGGCAAGGGTAATTCAAAGACAACTCTCTTAGCTTCTCAGAGTTAGAAAGAGGCAGAAAGGGCATAGGTACCCAAGGGTCATTTGAATCTTGGATTCTGTCTAGTTCACACAGATACCCATCAGCCTTGAAAGGTCCTTGATGACAGAGGGCTCACTCCTAACATGTTTCCTCTTCTGAATGTGGCCAACCACAGTTCACACTGACAGTGAGCTAGAATTTGCTTTCTTCAAGAGCCTTCTTATTGACCCTACTTCTGTGTTTTAGAAACACACAAACAAGAGCATCCCTTCTCCTCAGGACAAGACCAGCTCTGGAAAGCAGCAGGAAATGGCTGTTAAAACTCAGGCTTTATCACTAAAGCACAATCCAAAAATGAAAGAATGATAAATTGGACCTCACCAAAATTAAAAATGTGATTCTGCAAAGACTGACAGGAGGATAAAAAGACAAGCTATGTTGTAGAAGTGTTTTGCCAAACCACATATGAACAAAGGCCTACTATCCAGTCATATAAGGAATTCTCAAAACAGTAAAACAAAGAAACATTGCAATTAGAAAATGGCCAAAAGATATGACTAGATATTTTACCAAAGAGGATATACAGATGGCAAATAAGCACATGAAAAAGATGTTCAACATCACTAACCATCAGGGAAATGTAAATTAAAATCGCAATGAACCCCATACCTAACAGAAAAGTTAAGGTAAAAACTAACAACAGCTCTCAATGCTGTCAGGATGGAGAGAAACTAGATCACCAATATGCTGTTGGTAGGAATATAGAATGGTATGGCCTCTCTGGAAAAATTTGGCATACTCAACTTTGGTTTACAAAAAATTATTACACAACTTAACAATTGCATACGCTGGCCTTTGTCCCTCAGAAAGGAGAACTTATATTCACCTGAAAGCCTAAATAACAATATTCACCAAGGCTTTTTTTATAATAGCCAAGAATTGGAAATGGCCCAAATATTCTTTAACAGTGAAATAAATGGCGAGTACCATGGAATACTACTCAGTGATAACAGTGAGGGAGATAATGATACTAATGAGTCTCCATAGAATTATGCTGAGTGTGAAAGCCAACTGCAAAAGGTTGAATACTATGTGATTTGATTTATGTAACATTTTTCAAATGACAGAACTTCAGAAGTAGAGAACAAATTGGTGCTTGCTAGGCCTTAAGGAATGGGAGAGAGGTGTGACTATAATAAGCAACAGGAGGAATACCTTTGGTGACAGAAATGTTCTCCATGTTTATTGTATGTATTGTTCTGTATCTGGGGCCAGTTAGCAGAGAAGTAAGTATGTGCTCAGGTATGAGTAAATGGGCGATAGGAATGCAAGTGTTACCACTAGGGACACTGGGTAAAGGGCATGTAAGAGCTCTCTGTATTATTTCTTACAACTGCATAGGAATCACAATTATCTCAGTACAATTTTCAGTTAAAAAGAAGGCTTCTTTTGAGTCAAGTTATTTGTAATCAAATAGACCTGGATTTGAACCTGAACCTACTACGTACTTCCCATGGAACTTTGGACCAATAAAATCTCTTACCCTCAATTTCTTTATTTATAAAATAGAGATAGTTTTATCATTGTACAGATTTGTCTTGAGGTTTAAATGAGCCAATCCATGGAAACGCTGCTTGGCACTATGCTTGGCACAGAATATAGATGCAGTAAACAACAGGTGTAATGTTTGATCATTATCTAGGTAAAATTGCCCTGTTCCTTCCTCAGATTCAGGTCTTACCCATTTTGCCTCCATTCTGGCCATATTTCTCTGAAAAAATTCCTTTTGGTGACTCTTTAAAACACCACGGTAAAAACCAAAGAACCTAATGCAGTCTCCTTATCACACAATGCTTTGGCACCCACAGTGCCATACTTTACAGGTTGTTTTGGCCAGTCACTTGCTGTGCACTTCTGTGTAATCTTTTTCCCCAAGTAAACTGCTCAGATTCATATTCACCTAGCAACTCTTATGCATCTACTAGGGGCAGACCCTACTATGAACGCAATCACCACAAGTGTGGCATCACCTCTTGCCTGTAAATCTTCAGGACAACCCTAGAAGTTAGGTAGGCGGAAGATGGCTGTAGTGATGATTCTCTAGGAATCATATTTCCTACTACCCAAAACCTGTGTAATCCCCTGCAGTGACTCTGGGATTGGTCATGAGACTTGTGTAGGCTAATGGGCCAAAACAAATCAACAAACTCAATTAGGGGCATGAAAAAACCCTTGAGTGTTTGGTCTTGCTGGTTTTGGGAAACAGCCATCCTTTCAGAGCCAAGGCTGGCACACTTGTGGCTAGAGAGACATAGTGCTGAGCCAGTGAACACTGAGCCACTAGAGAAAACCTGGAGAAAACTAGCTGAACCACACAGCTCTGCCCAGCCCAAAATACTGATCCCTAGGAAAAAGGAAGCTCAAATCCCTCACTTGAAGCCACTATATTTTGGAGGTGATGTGTTATATAACAAAGACTAACTGAACCAGGTGTTTTTATAGCTTCTACATTCAGATGAAGAAACTGAGTCCCAGATGAGTAACTTAAGAAACCAAGAGGAGAGGGGATACAGTGACAAGGGTAATGCCTTATGTTTAAACAGCAGTTCAGAGCTTACGTGTTCTTATAAGATTGAATCTATCATCTGATAACTCTTTTTTGGGGAACTTATTAAAATTATATTTGTATTGCATTTATATTGAAGTAATTGCTTAATTACATGCTCCAAGCTCTATGAACGTAGGCCTTGTGTCTTTCTTGTTCAGCTTGGAACCCCAAGGTTCCAGCCCTGCGAACAGGAGGAACTTCAGAGATTATGACTAGCTGAATAAAGAAGCAAATGACTGAGAATCTGTGCTATGACCCTCTGTCAGATATAGGACTAAAGATGTGTGATGCGAAACACCTTGTCTCTAAATCACACAGCTAGCAAGAGGCTGGAGCCTGGACTCCGCCCTGTTCTTTTGACTTCGAGTGCGAAGGTCTGCCCTTAAATTTTCCATGCATCTCGAGGGTGAGACAGACAAGGAAATGAATAACTACCCCCACAGTTAGGAGGGAATGTTTCGGGATGAATTCCACATGTTTAAGGAATGCCAATCCCCATGCTAAGAGGATTCTGATCAAAACAAGCTTGCAGCTGGAGCAGAAGCCTGCCGCAGTGTGCACACTGCTGCTAGGGATCAGAGATGCCTGTTAGCACAACTCCGGCGTGAACGTGTACCACCCAGCGCCGGCCCAGATGGGCTGCCCGTGTCGGGGGAGGAGCTGCCCAGAAACACAGCAACAGTGACAGAGCTCTGCCCTCAGCCCTGGTCCAGGTCATGTGAGCTCTAAACTTTGCACTGTCTGGTTTCAGGTGCCCCCTTCCTTTTACATATCCGTCCCGACTCTTTGCCACACTCAGGTGACCTTTAGGATGACCCTGAGCTCTAGCTGAGCAGGCTCTGTTTACTTCCCCAGCAGCCACTGGACACAGGGCAAGCTACGTCCCTCCACATTGTCCATGCTGCCCAGCTCCGAGGCAGAGCTCCCTGGGTGGCCACCGTGCCTCTCCTGCCAGCCCTCTCAGGGGAAGCTCCTCTGGCCCTTGCACCCTGCTGGGTAATGTTACACCTGGGTCACTTGAAGTTGGCCTTCCTGAGGCCAGACCTCACTTTGTTCTCTTGATTATAGCCCTAAGTTTGTTTTCATTAAGAAACTCTGCCTGTCAGTCTATCAATTCTGCTTTTTTAGGGTTGTTAACCTCCATTAACAGTGCCAGTCTCTGAGGCAGCTCCCTAGGGGAGGGGTGGGTATGTAGGATCTAGCCTGGCTCCCGCGAGCCAGCAATTCATAATTAACCTTTCCACACCTCCTTCCTGAAGTGGACACACTAATTCTGCCACCCTGATGGCACCCCTGGTGATGAGTTCATGTGTGTAAAGCACTCAGAACAGGCCATCACTTGGATAGTTCTTCTTATCATTATTACAAAATATTTCACTCAGGCTCACAAGTAGGTTTGGATTTCTCTGTGCCACTCACACCACTGCACTGAGACATGAATGTCTGTTCAGCACAACCTAGTAACTGAACAAATATTGCGAGGAAACTATTACATGCTGCAGCCTGTGCTGAGGTGCAAGGTAATACGGACTTGGTTCTTGAAAAGATAGAACAGGCCTTTGTTTTGAGCAGGCACGTTCCAGTTCGGATCTTGGCCCTGACCCTTTCAGGCACACATCATGGGCAAGCATCCTGCTTCCCTTCGCTCCTATGGAGAATGGGCGAGTATTCAGGCCCCCACCACCCTGCCCTGCCTCTCCCATAGACTCATACAGGCCGCTCTCTGTGGGCCTGGCGTGTAGGAAGACGCCCTGAGAGGGAACCGCCCCAGGCAAAGCCCCAGTGGTCCTCCAGCTCTGGCCAGCAGGGAGGAGAGGGGAGTGATGCCTGAAGCAATCACTCCAGGTCACTGTACAGGCTGCCCCCACCCCCGAAACCTGAACCACCTTCAAAGACTCAGTTTTAATTGGCTTGGGCTCTGTGCTCTTTCCAAGAGAGCATCACAGAGCAGGATTAGCCCCCAAGTGAGCCAGGCCCCACCTACGGGCCAGATGGCTGGACACAGTCCCATTTTGCTCAACCTTCCTGAGAGGTGGCTCTGCAGCTTTGGTGAAGAAAGAGGGAAGCTGCGAGCCGCCCTTTTCTTCTCCTCCCAGGAGTGTAAGAAAAGGGCATTTAAGTCAGATCCTGGAGCTAGAAAGGAACTGGAAAAATTATTAGATTTTTCAACAGGGTCTAAGAAAAGTCTAGCCTTCCCTTTCCCAACCTGGGAAAAGCAACTGGATAAACCTCACAGAGGGAGAAGTGTGGGCCTCCAGAGGAAAACACCTAGGGGCCCCACCTAGGCCTGGCAACTCTGGTGTTTACACGGCACTGCCAACCAGGCTGCCTCAACTCACTACTGTCCCGAGGGTGGGTGTCGTGCCCTCATTTGACAGGGCAGAGGGCAGCAGGCAGGAGTGTGGAATTGGGGTCAGGAGAAACGACTTGAGACCTGGCTTTGTGATCCTCGGCAAGTGACAACACGATGAAGCACGAGGAGAGGCTCTCCAAAACATGGCACACAGGATAATAGGAAACTGGGCAAAAGATCTTTGCAAACGGGAAAGGGGAGTTCGAGAGGGAGAGAACAGGGAGGTACGGGAGGGGACGGGGAATAAAAACAATGTGTAATGTACATGTACTGACTTGCCACAATGAATGCAATGATTATGTTTTGCAAACGTGCAGTTATAAAAATAAATAAAAGACTGAACGGTGACTCCCATTTACCGGACACCTGGTGCCTGGTGACGCTTGCCTTTTTGGTATGTTACTTAATCAGAATATCAGGTAGGCAAGAGGCTGCCCTCTATTACTCTGCTTCTTAAGGGAGCTGGAATTAAGAGCCCCAGGCAGAGGCAGTTTCTTGTTTTGCGCCTTGGAGTGGACAAAGATCAGCTACGTTCAGAAAGGGAAAGAGTGCCACATGGGCAGGTGGATGTGGCTTTGAGACCATGAAGCTCTGCACAAACATGTTATTTTCACTGAGCAAATTAAGCCTCTAGCAGGCGAGGTAATTTGTCCAAGGTCACAGAGCTGGCAAGGAGTGGAGCTGGGATTTGATCCCGGTGTGCTGGGGTCCGGGTTGCTTTCCATTAAGCCATAACTGCCGCTGGTTACACCCACCAGCAGGAGGATTTTCCTGGTGCAGGGCAAGAGCCACAACTCCTCAGAAGCAATCAGGTTGATGATATTTAAATACATGGCTATTTGAAAAATATAATAACAAGCAGTTGAGAATAAATGCCAAACCTCTAACTGGTTAGGAATATCACCGGGGGGCACAGCGATTTGTCAGTGATGGATGCTTCCTGCTTAAATGCAGCAGGCAGACTCGGGTGTAGAAGCGTGGCAGAGTGTGAGCTGGCAGCAGCAGTGTCAGGAGAGGCTGCAGGGTTTGGAAAACACTGCTGGAGGCCAGTAACTCACTCACTCTGCACTGCATCTCTCTAAAGGGAGGGCTTGTTATACCCTTTCCATTAATGAGAAACCCAAGCCTAGAGAAGCTCAGTATGTATTCAAAGTTGCACAGTGAATAAATGCCTGAGCTGAGATTTGAATCCCAGGCAGTTATACTCTAAAATTTCAGCTGCCTTCCCGGCATGCCCTCGTGTCCACTGCATCTTTGCTTCTCAGGAGGCAAGGGGGACATGTTTGACGTTCTGGGAACTCGTGTTCTCTCCTTAGGACTTGCTAGTTCATCCATCTACCTCTGCCCATCACCCTTTCCTCGGGGCCTCTTGTGACTCAGGCCTCTGTGTTGGGCACGAAATTGCCAAGCCAGATCTTCCTGCCCCATCTTGGAGCAAGCACTGCGCTCTATAGCTGCGCAAATGGAGCCACAAACAGAATCCCCACCCAGGTTCTTACAGAAGGGCTGCCTCCCCACCCGAGGGACAGGACTGAAATTGCCCTGGCTTCTAGGGCAACTGAGTAGGTGAGTCGGAAGGGTGCAGTGGGGATCTGGCAGTGGGGAGAAGGGAAAGAGCAGGCTCCCAGGTCCCAGAGTCTCCACCCCTGGGCCAACCTGGGCACATGACTTCTTACATGATTCACCTATTGGATCTCCGTTTAGGATTGTCTTTAAGCGATCAGATCTTCAGCGTAGAAAAAGTGTGAAAACCATTGCTGTGAGACACTTTCTCAATTCTGACCTGCTCGAAATGAGTGATCGATATGAGTGGGTTATCATCCCTTCTTCCTTTTTCTCATTTAAGAAGTCTATCATAAATGGCTAACTTATTCCCTGTACCTGTATTTATTGATCATCTGCTCTGAGCTATATACCATTCTAAGTTTTTTTTTTTTTTTTGAGACAGGGTCTCGCTTTGTAGTTCAGGCTGGCTCTGAGCTCACTATGTAGCCCAGGCAAGCCTCGAACTCAGCAATTCTCTTGTCTCTGCCTCCTGAGTGCTGGCGATAGAGACAGAACATTTTATCTCACCCTTCAGACACCTTTACAGACACTAGGATAATTGTTCTACGAAGCAAACTGTATTACAGTCATATCCCTTCTTAAAACATTCGGTGACTCCCTATTGCCTGCAGTCTGGGCCTTCAAAGTGTGCCCCACACTGGGGGCAGCAGCATTCCTTGGGACCTTGTTGGAAATTCAGAATCTCAGGGTCTCCCTCCGACCTATTTACTCAGAATCTACTGTTAGACTGACTGCCTGGGGACGTCTACCACACTGAGGTCTGACAAGCCTAGAACTGTAGGATGCTGCCATAGCTCTTTCAATCTCGGCGCCTGCTGTTTGTTATATGTGCTGTCTCATCTCCACGTTTGTTTTTCAGAGACACCCTGCCTGTCTCTGTCCTCTCCTGCCACCCAGTCTTGGCACACATCCTTCTCCTGACCCAGAGAACCATTGCTGCATGGCTGCCAGCTAATTCCTCCCCTCTGAGGAAGGTGGGCAGAGACGCTCCTGGATTTTCCACAGATGCCCTCTTCCCTTTCACTGGACACTGGCTCTGACCTAACCACCCCATCGGGAAGGGGTGTGGCACTCCTGCACCTGTCAGAAAGTCCAGCGCCCTGCAAGCTGTCTGTTGTTTAGGTGTCTATTTTGTTCAAAAGATGGTGAATCCTGGAAGGAGGCAAATGATGGGCCTTTCTTTCTTTACATTCATCCTTTCCAACTCTGCCCTGATCCCTGTACTGTCAGGCCACGGGGCTACAGGTGGAATCCCTTGTCTCGCTCTAATGAGTGCAGAAATACATGTATTTGAGACAAAGGTTTGTACCATTGAACAGGATCCTGACTGAGAGGAGCCATTTTTGAAGCTGATGGAGCTGAGTGAGTAGTCACTGGCTTCTCCTCTTCATGTCTCTTTCCAAACAGACCTTTCAGCTAGCCCCTGAGGAGAAGGCCCTGGGCTGAGTTCTTGGAGTACTGAGTCATGTGCAGAGGCCCAGCTGTGTCCATCATTTCCTTATTCTGAAGGAAATACATGCAGCCACCATGTTTCATTCCTGTCCTACCTTCAGGGGTCAAGTTAATAAATTAACATGGTCATGCATTAATGTATAGATTCATTAAACATTTACTAAACAGCTGTTTGGGCCAGGCATTAAGGTCGCTATTTGAGATATAAAGTTAAATGACTTCTGGTGACTGCCCTCAGCTGAGATCTTTCTACCAGCTCCTAGAGATGAGTCCAGAACTGGGTTGTAACTCTGGCTCCACTGTTCGCTGGAGTAAGTTTTTTGACCTCTCAGGGCTTTATATTCCTTATCTACCGTATGAGAGATGACATTTCCTGAGTGGCCTCACAAACTTGCGGAGCTTGAACAGTTAGAAATCAAAATACTTTGTAAATTATAAATTACTTCACTAATTTCACAATGGTTAAAAAGGCAGCACTATTGGGGATCAACCAAAGAGCCCTTCTCTACTCCCTTTTCCAGGCTAACACAAATCCAATGTTGTTTAGAAAAGCAACAAACCTAGGCCCTCAAAACAAGTCATGATTTGGCTGAGCCAATCAAGAAAAGCCCATTTGCACCAGATACTCAGTGTCCTAGCCTTTCTCACAGTTATTAGCATCATATGATTCATTCTGGCCAATAAGATGGAAATGTTCACTGACAGAAGGAACTTCTGAGGGCTGTTGCTGATACCACTCATTTCCTTAATGGTGGCCTAAATGTGAGCTCTAGTGGCCACCTTGGGACTGTGCTGCAGCAGGCACGAAGTCTAGATATCAGGTCTGAGGATGGTGGAGTAGACTCCCTTTCCCCACCCCTCCTCCCATCCTGTGCTACCGGCCCTATGCAAACTCCAAGCCGGTGCTGCCTCGTGATAATCTCTAAGAGTTAAGCCTCCAAGACAAAAGTGTGGAGAAATGTTGATTCTGATAAGTTACCTACAGCCCTCTGCTGAAAGCCCTTGGGGCAAAGGAAGTACTGAATGATGTAGGAACAATGAAGAAGGTCCAAGAGGAGGTCAGGGTGGCTCAGCAGTCGTCCAAGGGTACTGGGGAGGGGCTGGAATTCACTCCAGGGCCATAGGTGCTGTACAAACACCCAGACCTCTGTCCCAAAGCCAGGCCTCAGCCTTCTCTTACAGCCTCCACACTGTCAGCTCAATAAGCAGGAAATCATGAGCCCACATGTACTGCAGTATGTTCCGAGTGAGGCACATTGTTCATCTCGTTCTTCTACCAGCAGCTTTTGTGTCACAGAGGAAGCAAAGGGAAGTGCAGAAGGGTGAAGGGACTCATCCAGGGCCACACTCCAGAGTCAGTGCAGGGCCAAGTCTTCAAATCTTCATGGTCTCCTGTGTTGACTGTCACATATAGCTAGTTAAGTATAAATGTTTAATTACAAATTAAGTTGTTTTGTTTTACTAGACACATTTCAAGAGTACACCAGGCACATGTGAACAGTGGCTAGTATAGCAGACAGCGCAAACTGATGCTTCTATGACAACAGAATTGCACAGGACAGTGCTGGTCTACTGGCTTGGGGTATTCTGAGAATAATGCACGGATCCCTGGGCCTGACAGATGCACAATGACCCAAGCCTGAGTGCTGCGGGCTCGAATTGAGGAAAGAGACAGAAGGAATAGGACATTCCCTGAGTCCCCCTACAAGATGCTAGTCACTGTGATTAAAACTTGTTAATTCATTTATCCTTATCAACTATATATTCCAGCACCATCTATTAATCCCATATGTCTGATGAAGATGGTGAATAAGAAAACTTGTCCAAGGTCACACACCTAGCAAACAGGAAGGCTGTGCCTATGGACCCACATCCACATACAAAGCATCTGCACCAAGTTGCCAGATTTGGGATTTCCTCCTTTCTCTCCTTCCTGAAAGGAAGAGATGAATATTTTCAGGAAGGAGTACCAAGTTCTAGTATGGGCTGGTGGTGGGCAGGCCGAGAGCAAGATGACCCTGCCTCTAGGGTTGCTCTGTCTCCCAGGCTGGGAGGCAGGTCAGATGGCACACTCCTTACCCCACCGCACTCAAGCTGAGCTGCTCCCAGCAGAGACCTCTGTAAATCAGGCCCAGCCACTCGCCAGACTCCAGACTGGGGCAGGTGTTCCTGCTGTAAGAAGGCAGGGTCCTTAGGCTCTCCCAGGGAGCTCCCAGGAACTTCAAAGGTGGGGCCTGATTTACAAGGCTGCCTGTGGCTCTGGGCTGGTCTAGATCAGTGCTGTACCAGTCCCATACTGTGCAACTGTCCAGGGATGGGTCAGAGGATCTGAGGCCAGACCTGGAATAAGCCAGATCTGTTCCACCTGCCTTGTAAGAAGGGTTAGAATCAGCAGTGTCTGGTGGCAAATGGGCCCGTGTCCAAGCTTGAAAGGCAGCCTGGACATTTGGGGAATCTTGCGTGACAGGGGAGGCAGAAGATGGAGGAAGAAGTCATGATGGGCAGCTCTTAGAAATGGGGTCCAGGGTGTAGTCAGATCAGAGCCAAAGCCAGACTTCTGTACTCAGGGAGACCCACTGGGAGGCATAATTCCCATTTTCATGGAGAAAATGAAAGCTCAGCAAGGGCAAGTGACGTGCCCAGTAGCAAGACAGAATTCACACCTACGTCTGACACTCAGGCCTCTTTCTCTTCCTGTGCTGTCACCTAGTGCAGTTCTCCCTATGTAGCAAGTTGTGCTTAACCCATGATGCCAAAGCAGCCTGTATCATTAACAGCAAATACGTGATCCTTCACATCCACTCAAGCTCTTCCATGAGAGGAGACTTCAGCATCCAGCTCTGGAAAGTTTACACAGCAAGGGCAGCTCCTGGGCCAGGCTGGCGTGTAGGCCTACAGCTGGGAGGGAGGCAAACTCTGCAGTGTAAACTGAAGCCATAAATTTTCTAGTTATGTTAGCAAAGTAGTATTCGTCATTTACCGATACTTGTCCAGTGAGTACGATTCAGGTATCACTATCTCTTAGAAATCCAGAAAAGTACTTTCATCTAATTTGCAGTAGCTCAGAGGGGTTAATGACCTCAACTAAGAAACAGCAGAGTGGGCTCAGCCTGGCTGCATCTGCCTCTAACTCCTTCACCCTTTCACTGCAGCGTCTCAGCCTCCACTAAGGAATGGACCAGTCAGGTTAAGTCAACAAGAGTCTACTGTGTGCCATATGACTGTCAGCTTTTACTTGTCTGCCCAGATGGTGGCCCACATCAGGCCAACAATGCACATGGCAGAGGCTATAGGCAAGGATACTGGAGTCTGAGCCAAGGTCCAGCACTTGTGGGTTCTCTGTAGAAAATGGAAACTCATGTTCCTTTGCCCCATCACACGGGAGACAATGACCTCCCCCAGGGCAAAAACGCGCTCACTCTTGTCACCTCTCACCTCTAGTTGACTCTCATTTCTTTCTACCAGTAACGTGACTTGCCACACATGAATTCATCTTTCTGGGTCTCTGTGTCATGTCTTGTTTTGCAGGACAGGCAAACTGATGAACTACCCCTGTGAGTTGCTGTGATGAACTTCACCCCCAGGTGACACCGTGTTGTTTCAGGGTTAGTGACTGACAACTTCACTGACATGGCAGCCTAGCCCGGCCTCCTTTGGTGCCCAGCATAGGGTTGCTGCAGAATGAATACATTCCTGTTGACTTAACAAGGGGATGACGAGCTATTGGCAAAGCATTGGGGGAATCATGGGTCTCACAGTTATAAGGGAAGATTTGCAGATGTGGCTCATCAGCATGGACCCCCAACCCCATAAGCTCCGGTCCTCAGGGAGCCCCTCAGAGCCCACTGAGCCCAAGAAAGTGCCAATTCTCCCATGCCCTGGGGTGCTTCAGATCTCCCCTAGCAGAGCAGCTGTCTGGAAGGCACCCAAGGCAGCCATTCCTTGGGTTCTTCCCCAGCCCCAAGGCTGGGATGCCAGAGGACAACCTCAGCCAAACATGTGGACCCAGTAAAAGCCAACAGCTGGGCCACTGGCTGCCTTTTCTTCTGTTCTTTGGAATATTCTGGCAACGAGAAGACAATCTCAGCAACTTATAGAAATTTTCCCAGGATGTTCCAGTCTCGAGGGGAACAGTCTGCTCCTTTCTCACACATTTAAATCTATCTTGGAAGACCAATTCTTGCGTGGGTGTGTGCACCAATTAATTTGGGTACGATAAATAGGATTTCAGTGACAAATCTAGTAACAGCAGTCTCTAGTATTTATTTAGTCAGTGCAAAGTAAGAGTGGTGTTTGTAGTCATCACATCTCGCAGGCTTCACCACAACCCCTGCTCTGAGATCCCCATTTTAAGGATGAAGAAGTAGGGGGCTAACTCACAAAGGGCGGGCTGCTGGTGAGCAGTGCCGCCGCTGTGTGAGTCTGGGGACCCATCCTTCTCCGGCTGCCTCCTCTAACCAAGCGGAAGGGCTAACCAGTTACACTTTTCCTCCCTGGAGGTGTTTTCTTTTCTTGGGTATGTGTAAGGCTAACAAAGAGGGATTCTCCTTCACTGCTGAAGCCTATAATCTTGGAGGTTCAGGAAGAAATCCTAAATTGCTCTTGCCCTTTATTTCCTGCAGGCTAAACCCAGGGCCTTTGCACCCTTTTGGTTTTGAGACATGTTCTCGCTAAGTTGCTCATTCTGACGAGTCACCCACGCTGACTTTCCAAGACAGCACGGCTCCAGCAGTCATCTCCTCCCACTCTGGGCCAAGAGATGAGACGGAGTCTCTAAGTTCAGCCTGTTTCCTCCAGTGCAGACATCTGGAAGCCGAGGTTTCCCACATTCTCACCACACAAAAGCCAGGTTGTGTTTTTGCCCTCTTCAAAATATGTCAAAAGGAATTTCTCCTCCTCCACAGGAACTTCTCCCAAAATAAACAGAAAGCACAAGTTGGGAAACAGACAAATCAACAGGCCTGGTGTCATTTCCAGAACTGCACAAAACAGCAACCATACAAATCCGTCTCAAAACCATTTGGTACCTCGGAGGTACAGGGGCCGATATCTCCCACCCTCGACTCCCCTTTCGGCCTACACTCACATTTGGTTTTCTCTTAAATCAGAATGTGAAACAGGGAAGAAGCCTTGATAAACTAATACCACTCGAGTTGGAAAGTGCAGTCAACAGACTGACCACAAGCAAATGAAACATAAAAATATCAGCAGACAGCAGCCCCAGATCAACTGTAAAGATTGAACTCAAAGCGGGAAGGGAACTGTTTATCATCCCATAACTCATGGAAGCTGAAAAGGACTAGGCGGAGTCAGAAAGAACAGCCCCTATTCATAACTCACGGAATGGGGCGTCCCCAGGCACACGTGCTGTCCCCGTCCGGGCTGCCTTGCTTCCATCTTCTTCAAGCCAGGCAACTAGCTCTGCCTCCAAAACCCTCTCCCAGGTCCTGGCTCCTCAGCCTCCTCCTGGGGCTCTGCTCGCTGCTTCCCAGGAATTTGCTTTCAGCAAAGCACTTGCCTCTGGGTGGCCTCCACTCAGCTTGAGTCAGAGAACCTGTAGGTAGGAGCCGCCTTCTCCCAGCTGGGCCCCCCGGGTCTCACAGTTGCTCCCACCTGGTGGTAATGAGGAGCGTGCTCACTTCCTCCAGGAAGAAAATCAGGGGGGAAGGTGAGGCTTGTACCGTAATGTCTGGACTCAAGCGCTGCGCTGCTTTTTGCGTAAGTGCTGGCCATGGTGGGTACTCAGACTTCGGGCTGTAGAGCAGGATAACCAGCCCTACATCACAGCCACCGAAAGCAACATCCCCACAGTCTGCGGACAATTTCCGCATTTTACAGATCAGTAATACAGCTAGAAAGACCTGGATTCTAATGTCGTCATCAGAACTTGGAGAAATGGGTGAACTCTGACTCTTGCTTTCTTTATCTGTACAGGGAAGACAAAAGGTTCCCTTCAAAGGATGATGATCAGGATTCAATGAGACGATGCATATAAAAATGGCTTGATAAATGGTTTAATGTGGTCAAAGCTCGGCATTCGTCCCACTCAGCTGAAACCTGTCTCCTAGTAACTCACAGGTGCTAGCAACATCCAAAGATACCCTCTGGTCTCCTCATCAGGTGCTCTGAGTAGCCAGGTCCTAGCCTGCTTGGATCCCGGGAGGCTCTGTATGAGAAAAGCCTGTTGAGGTTTCCTCTGCGGCGTCTAGAGCTGGGGCCTTCATCTAGCTCTCTCCTCTTTGCAAGGCCTCCTGCGGGCGCTAGTGGGGTATCTGATTACCTGCCCCAGGGTGGGAATTTAAGGTCACAGAGGTCAGGTGCCAAGGGTCAGCCTGCTTCCCTTAAACAAGGTGAATGATATCATCACGGACTTCACGGATTGCATGATTATTGGAATGACTTTGTGCAGATTTCCCCCTATGAAGTTGACTTGGAATCTTCCTCCAACTTCCGCTTTAATTTTCAGCAGAGTTCCTCGGGGATTGTTGAGGACGGAGCCGGACTAGCGCTCTTCAGCCCTTCAGTGCTGACACCCTGTGCGTCTCTAGGCTGTCAAGCCGGGTCCTCGGAGGCCGTTTGCTGACCCTCACATCAAGCCCAAGTTGGCAAGAGCTATTGTTATTTCTAACACACCTGCCAGACAACACAGACGACAGCCCTGCTGCCATCATTTGGCTCCTGTCAGCCTGCACCTTCTACCCTCCTGACAGCCAGCTGTACCGTAGCCTCCTTTGGCACCCATGGGGCTTTTAATGACTAGGAAGCTTTTTGGTTCTCTAGATTTGTGCAGCAACTGGCTGGCTGCTCCTCATACGGGGAGATGCTGTGCACAGCAGTCCGGCAGCAGTAGAGAGCTGTCTAGGTGAACAACACCCTTCACTAGGGTTGCTGGTAGCCGGTTTAGCAGTGTTCACAAATGGAGCGGGGAGACTGGCACCTTCTGAATGCATATCCCTCCCTGCTCTGAACACCACATTTCTTATCTGTAAAATGGGGATAAGAATATGTAAATCAGTCTCTGTGATTTACATTTGATTTACATCACATGACAAAACATGTACAACCTACTTAGAAGAGGACCTTGCACAGAGAAAGCTGATATTTTGCCTTTTCCCCAACTTGGCCAAAAAGCTCCTCAACCGAAGGCCCCACCCCCTCTTGCACGTCACTGACATCTAGTGGTAGATTCTGGTAACTACGGATGTGCAGACCCTGAACTCCAGAGTCCAGACCCACCCTGCACCTGGGGGACCACCCTTCAGAGACTGTAGTGTGTCCTACCAATAATGCCAGCCAGGATCTGCCTCAGCTTTCCCAATTATCATCTAATTTTATCCCTAACCCTTTCATATGAGTGTATTATAATGACACAGGGAGGGCAAGAGTTGGTTGTTTGCGTGGAGATGAGGGTAGGGAGATCTGACTTAGGCCCTGCATTTCTCCAGGTGAGGGAATTTGTCTCATTTCCAGACATATCATCCACTGAACCTGTGACCCTGCTTGGGACATCGTAAGTTCTCAGGAAATATCTATGTGAGAAATGACTTTAGGAAACCTTGTATGAGCATGTTCTCTCTGATTCAGAAGGGCACATGGGGAAAGGACTGTCCAGGCGACAGTGGAAGAGCAGAAACAGCAGTCAGGCTAAAAGGCAGCTCTTCCTGCTTCTTTCCTACTCATGTGGGCCTGGCGCAGAGGCACTGACGTCCTTACACTCTCAGTATCACTAACCTTCCCCACCCTTATCTGCAAAAGAAGTCTGTCAGGATGTCTCCTTCCTCTAGGTCCTGCCTTCCTCTCCCAGCCTCCAGGTCAGGTAAAAACAGAAGCGCAAGAGTCCTGTGACCTACAGGACTGTTCTTTTTTTTCTCCCATCAGTGCTGAGGATGGAAACCTAGAGCCAGGTACCTCCTAGGCAAGTGCTCTGTCACTGAGCTGCAGCCCTGGCTGGAGGGTTGAAAGGCAGCATCAGACCCTGAAGAAAAGCAAGAGTAACTTAGAAGGCTCAGCTCCTGAGCCAGGGGAGGGTGGGGCATTTGTGGGGTTCAAAGACCGTGTCATACTTTGCTTCTGAGGTGAGCTGTTGGGGCCGTGGGAGCTCAGCACTGTCATTTACACTGTACACATGTGCTACAAATATTCTGAACTGAATATGATAAAGTTACTGACACATGTTTTAAAGACAGAACACAATGAATGTAAGTGCAGTAGAGGGATAGAGGAAAGGTAGACGTTAAGTTTTGTTGTGGATTTTGCATCTCTTGATAACATCTGAGAAATACAAGTGGACTCCTGAGTTACTCTGAAGCAGTTTCTGACCACTGGATTGGGTCTTGACCTCAGCACATACTGGCGCTGGGACACAAGCTCACCGCCTTTGAGCCTCTACGCAGTCTGACTCTGGAGACCACTGACAAGCCTGAGAGGCTGAGGAGGAGAGCTGGGGATGCAGCTGCCTCTGGAGAGGGGCCTCTGCTTCTCTGGGGTCCCAGTGTCATGCCATCAACGGTGCCTCCCACCTCACCGTGCTCTCAGGGCTGTTGTGAGTGCTTAATGAGAACATGCAATGAAGGTGCTTTGTAAACCAAAAAACTTGGTGTAACTGTAGGATATCTATTAGCATAACCACTCCTGGCAGAAAAGTCCTCTAAAAATGACATGAACTGCCCTCCAAACGTAGGCATTTGTGTTATGACGGGGCATAACTTTCAGCCAAGGTTTTCTGGAACAGAACCAAGTTTTCCTACCACTCCAGCCAAAACAGGTGGAAAGTACACTTAGCAGCTGTCTTCTAGTTCCCGAAGATTTATGACGAGAGGCCGTGCAGTGCCACGGCTGGGAACTGAACTCCAGGACCAGCTCTTACACGTTCCGATCCCAGCAACTCTACCTGCTGGTGTGGGGAGAGTGTGACCCTGAGCAGGTCACTTAGCCTCTCTACGCCTCAGTTCCCTTCTGTGTAAAATAGAAAAGATAATAGTAGCTACATCAGAGGGCTCTAAGGAGGATTAAGTGAGTTCGTATGCAAAATGTTTGGAATGGTGCCTGGTAAAGCGTAAGCTGCGTATAAACCCATCCATGATTAATATTAGGACAATATATACTCCCTTTTCTGAGGGGAGGAAAAAAGCAGAAGAAATAGCGATCAGTTGCAGTCATGAATTGGACAGCTTACTTAGACACTTGGAAGGACTTTCAGATGAGGTTGCGTAGTGTGTGTCCTGAAATTTAGGGGACCCTCTTGGGGCTCCTTATTGCCCTGTATGGGCTCATGAGGTGGCAGCCTGATTGGCAAAGCTGAGGCTTCTACATCCTTCAGTTCCCCTTCTCCAAAAATTAAGTACCATAACCCTGACTCCAGGAGAAGCCAGAGCTGAGCTAGTAAAAGGCCACAGTAACCCCTGGAGGCGTCGCTGCGCCCACAGCTCTCACTGTCTAGTGGAGCTGTACTTGTCCGTGGAATTCTGGGAGTGTACACGAGCTATCGTGTGTGGAGCGCATAGGGCGGGGCCTGGCATGTGGTACAGGGCGTTGCTGTGTCTGTGTTGGCCACTCATCCTCCTGCCTTTCCTCAGATGACCCTCCTCCCTTATCAGGTCCAAAATGAAACTTCTGTTCCCAGACATATGCTCTGTGTCTGTACTGCTCCTAGGGCCAATGAGCACATGTAGCTCTGAGTACTCACTGTGTGACTAGTAAAGTTGAGTTTTTAGACATGTTTTTTAGGTATTCTTATGGACTTAAAAAAAGAAGTGATTTATTTAATTTACAGAGCTGCCTGTGGCTCGTGGCCACCAGGTTGCACTACAGGATTCTGAAGCTTAAATATAGCCATGTCTCGTCTAGGCTGAGATCTCTCCGAGAATGCAGTTCAGGAGCGTGCATCCCAACCCAGCACCACCCACAGAGGGGCTCCCTGTGCCCACCTACCCTGCAGCCTCATGGCACAGCTTCCTGCTCCTTCTCACACTGCCTGTGTCTCTGCCACTCTGCTTCCAGTGAGCATTTTCAACTCTATCTGCCCTTTCCATTGCTCTATGAGTTCTGACAAGGGCTGGCTCCAAATGTGCTGGTGGCTGGTGCTCTGAGGTACACAGATCTGTAAGACCCAGTCCATTCTGTGGTCCCTCAACGGTCTCCCTTGGGAGGAAGTGGTGACCCCCCACTCAGGCCCTTCCATCCTGCAAAGCTGGTCCTCCCGGGATCACTCCCCCACAGTACCGCACTTCTTCAGTTCCGAGATGCCAACAGTTATAAGATACAACATTGACTCAGTAATAGTCTTTTTTGAAAAAAGAAAACAAAACACTATGGTAAGTGTACACAGTGATTGTAAGAACTTTCTGCTCTCAGACATGTCAAAATGTAAAGAAAAAGTGGCTTAAGATCAAGGCAAGTGAAGGAAAGTGTGAGTTAGCCTCTTGGGAGAGTCCTGTCTGGGGGACCCTTCATGGTGGGCATAAAAGGGGCACGTTGGGGGCCGGAGGATTAGCTCAGTGGTTCTGGCGCCTGCCTCGCAAGCACAAGGTCCTGAGTTCGATCCCCGGAAACCACATGCAAAGCTGGGCATGGAGACTCAGGCCCACCAACAATCAATATCACATACCACAGTGCTGGGCGTGGTGGCTCACGCCTGTCATCCCAGCACTCGGGAGGCAGAGGCAGGAGGATTGCTGAGTTCGAGGCTTGCCTGGGCTACATAGTGAGCTTAAAGCCAGCCTGAACTACAAAGTGAGACCCTGTCTCAAAAAAAAAAAAAAAAGGGGGCACGTTGGTCAGCGCACTTCCTCATTCTGTCTTAGATCGGACCTCCTGACAGGACCCTGCAGACACGGATGGTGGTGTTCTGAATGTATCAGATGGATAGATGAATGAAAAGATGTTTTCCTGATTACAGAAATAATTCATCATTATTATACGCAGTTTTTTCTTAAATCTCAGGGCCTTTCCATGAACTATCCTCCCTCCTCAAACACACCTATTCCCAATTCCATGTGTCCATACCATCCTGATTTTTCTACTGGTTGAAGACCCTCTGTATGAGTGATCTTCCCTGACATCCCACGGAAGTCCTCTCACTTCCCACGTGATACCAGTTTTCCCCAGACTACCTTATTTCCTTCTCAGATCTTACTAGTGTTTGGAAATAATCATCCAATTATTTATCCTAACCAGACCGTAAGCCTCTCAAAAGCAGACTTTGTCCAGTAGCCATTCAGGACATGTTCGCAGGAGAAGTGACTCAGGTGTTTAGAGGACTTGCTGCCATGGGCCCAGCATCACAAGGAAAGAGAAAAGAGAAAGAATGAAATGTGTTTGTGAGTAAATGAACACACAGCAAATAATGAAGAGTCTCTGTACCCCATTATTCAGAGAGATTCTCAAACTCTTTTAGTGTGTGGTCATCCCTCAGATAGTGTGTATATGTGTGTGCACGCATGCGCACTCACACTTTTTATATTAAAGCTGTGACCTCTCCATATATTTTGTTTTTTAATACGCTCTGTGTATATATGTATGTATGTGTGACGACACAATCAGTATCTTTCATATCCATATACACCTCTGACCATTACTGGTTTTGAAGAAGGGTCACTCTTTCTCTGTGTGGAGTAGCTAACAGATGTAATCGCACCTGCAGGTGGACACCTAGGTTGCTCTAGTCCTTCTATGAGGACACACAGTGCTGCCAAAGAGCATCTTTATTTTTGTTTTATGATACAGGGTCTCGCTTTGTAGTTCAGGCTGGCCCTGAGCTCACTAAGTAGCCTAGGCAAGCCTCAAACTCAGCGGTCCTCCTGCCTCTGCCTCCTGTGTGCTGGGATTACAGGCGTGAGCTACCATGCCCGGCATTGTGGTGTGTGGTACTGACTGCTGGTGGGCATGAGTCACCACACCCAGTATTGTTGTATGTGGTTACTGGGTATCAAACTAGGACCTTGCACTTGCAAGACATTCACTGGAACCACTGAGCTAAATCTCAGGATGCAAACAGCATCTTTGAGCAAATACCTTGTGTGATGCTCTTCTTACTTCCAGTAGCCATTCCTTCTAGTCAAAGGCCACGTACTTACTCCTGGCCTCAATGAGTGGTGAGAAAAGGACCAGTTCTCAGGTGGGGATTTTACTGCGCACAAAGAACTTTGCCAGGGCCAGAGGGGGCTGAGAAAGAGATGAGAGAAGGGCCTATTACCATCACTTGGGCACCAACTGACTGGGTGGGGAGACTTACACAGAGCCCCAGGTTCCCACCCTGGCAGCACACTGGGAATGTTTTCATGCTCCTCATGAGCAGTGCCTGGAGTGAGTGGCTTAGCCATTCAGGGCCTTTGTGGTAGACATATTTTCTTAAAAAAATTAACCATCTTGAAGGTTTTATAATATATAGATACACACATGCACATGCCAGTTAGATGTACCTTATAATTAAATTCTGTAATTACACCTGATTTACCCTACAACTTAATATAGCATAGGTAAGAGCCGCCAGCTAATCCCAATTTCAGTTCAAAAGGGTGAATCACTATTTTCACCTTCTCAGAATATATAGTAGCAGGCATAAAAGCAATGAATATAATTTGGCTTCGTTTGGAATTCCCATTTATGTTACTGCTTCCTTACCACTTTGGCTGCGCTGAAATTTACAACTTTGTTCTGCCCGTGTCTGCTAGCAAACCCAGTCTGACACTGAGTAAGAAACCTCCAACTTGGAAACAGAGAGAGACAGAGAACACGTAGAAATACTGACTTCAGCAATCTCCAGGCTTCACCCCTGCCCCCCCGTCCCATTCTGCCCTCAGTGGCCTTCACTAGGAGTTCATGTTGGTTCTTTGCTGTTCCTGATCCTCACAGCAGCCCTGGAGTTGACCCGCAGGGTTACTAAGCTCATTTCACAGATGCCCTAATGAGACCCAGGCTAGGGATGGGACTTGTCTGAGGTCACAGAGCAAATATGACTTAGGACAGAAGCTCTGCACGCTACTGCCACAAACAAATGCTCCAAACTGTTGGGCAAATACCATCACCCTTCTGAGCAGGGAAGGCCTCGGTAGAGAAAGTGGAAGTAACTCATTCAGCTGAGTGGTAGAGCTGGGATAGGAGGCCAAGTTCTTAATCCCTTCTCCAAGGAAAAGCTCTTTATGGAACGGTCACAGCAAAAAATGCTTCCTTCCAGCAAGAATGCCATGTAGATACTTAGCTTTCAGGGGGAGGATTAGGTTTGACTGGGCACAGAACATCTGAATTACCTTGAAGTATCTTCCTATAAAATTCCTATTATAAAGTGAAATAGCAATGGAGAGACATGGAAACCCTCTGCATGCCTAGTTCTCTGTCATCCTGGCCCAGGCATTCGGTCAGATGCCAATCTGGGTGTTGTCGTAAAAGCAGGTAGTAGGTGTGGCTACCATGAACTGGCTTTTTATTTTTTGAGACAGGGTCCTCTCTGGAGTTCAGGCTGGCCTGGAACTCACAGCAATCTTCGAAAGTGCTGGAATTACAGGCATGTGGCACCATTACTTGATTTTAAGTAGAAGAAATTATTTTCCATAATGAGTGGGAGGCCAGTCAGATGGGAGGCAGAACAGAAGCTGAGGTTTCTCGGAGAGAATAAGGCTCTGCCTCAGGCCGCTTCTGCCTGAGCCTGTCTCCAGCCTGCTGGCCCATCCTTCAGATTGCAGCCCAGGATCACCCGAGTTGATTCCCATACACTGTGTGATTACAAATATTCGTGTGTGTGCAGATAGACTCCATATATATGCAGACACAGTAACATCCCATCCAGTCCATTCTGGGATGTGCTGACTGACGTGTCTTATTAACCAACTGAACAAACTGCTATCATCAGTAAGAGACAAAGGGTGCCATGCATCTCCCAGGAAGCCCCTGAGAAGGATATGACACCAGGTATCTGGTATAACCTTTAAAATGAAGAAAAGATAAACTAGCAATCGCAGAGCAAAGAGAGGCCCTCCTCGTTCTTGGGGGCTCACAGGCCACAGCCCTGCAGCCATGGTGTGGCTGATGCAGAATCCACGGGTGGTGAAGTCCACATGGGCATTTCTCAGGCCTTGGTGCTTTTCTCTGCTGGCCTGCCCTCTGTCTGTCCCCTTTCCCCTTCTCCCTGTTTTTCCCCTGCCCTGCACAAGCACACACAACACAGAATGCTTAGAATTCACTGCTTAGAATTTCTTCTCTGCTATCTTGCAGCACAGGGTAATTTTATGCAGCCAGCATACACTGCGAATTACTCTGCACACGTCTGTGGGCTCCTGTCAGAGCTGCTTATCTGTGTATAGAGGGACGTTAACAGTTATGGCCATGAGCAGGAACATGTGGCAGTTCCAGGGAGCCCAGGGAGTGAGATGCCAGCTACCTATCCGAGTGTCAGGATGGTTTTTATGAAGTAGAATATTCCACTCTTTATTTCACTTCTTACTTTTAAAATGCGATCAATATAACTCACCAATAAAATTGGCCAAATACAAGCATTTGTGAAACCCCCATGGCAGGCTTGGTGGAACAAGGCCTTGGAAGCCATGGGCCTTATGCAGGGTACCCAGGGCATGAGCCAAGCAAACCTCCCAGCAAGTGAGCCAGGGTGCAGAAGAACCACAGAGCAGAGACACTGTGATCGTGCAGTGGGGAGGGCTTAGGGGTCAAGTGGCCCGGTGAGGAGGCAGGATGGAGACTGAGCCTCTGCTTCCAGTGTGCAAAATGGGAGAGGCAGGTGTCAGAATGCTGCTGTGGGGCCTAATCAGCACACATCTGAGAGCTGCTTTCCCCACCACCTGTAAACAAGATCAGATTGGTTTGGAGTCCCCAATCTGCCTCTTACTATCTGTATGACGCTAGGATAGCCTTCACCTTCCAGTGCCTTAGTTCCCTCAGCTATAAAATGGGAAAACCCCAGGGTTGTAGTAAACATTACATTAGCTAATCCACGGGTGATATCCTGTTATTACAGGTATAACTGTTTTGGGGGTTTCTTTCTTCACTCTCTACCTACCTCCTTGCATGGTGTGATCCTAAGTGATATTTTACACTGGTGAGTTCCTATTTATTTTTGTGTGTGGGGGGAGCAAGTTCACATGTCACCTCTGCTGTGAGGTCTTCCTTGATCCCCTTTGGTAGAAACACTAACGTCCACTGTCTCTGTTCTCAGGCTACTTTGTGTCCCCACCATCCTCTTCTTCGAGCTCAATGCCCACCCCGTTTAGAGGCGATGCTCTCTTCTGCGCCCCATGTGGCAGCAGTAACCAACCACTGCTGCCAACTCAACACGCAGCTGTTGGACTCTTAGCAGCTGACAGAACACAAAAGAGAGGTGGCAGTGGCCTGGCAGTCCCTGACCACGCTTGCTCTCGCGCAGAATCCTGCACTTGGAGGCTCCAGTGGAATTGGGCTAGTAAGAGCAGCCATCTCTTCCCAGGCTCAGCAGTGTGAGGAGGCCGCAGCATAGCGCGAGCCTGGGAGGAGAAAGGATTGTGTCTTCAGGGCCATGATCATCTAGTGGTTAGTACTTTGCGTTGGGGTTTCAGGATCAACAAGTTAAAGCACATGCCCGATTCAGCTGGGTGCTTCAGTTATGTGCCTTTCAGGCTAGTTCCAACACTCGGGGAAAGAAAGAAGTAAACTTCCGCAAGACTCCCAGCCTGGGAGGGTGGGGCTTTGGAAGGGGACACGAGCTTAGGATATGGCACCTGAGAGACAAGGCCCTTGCCAGGACAATCCCTGGCCCTGCTCCCCTGGCTGTAAAGCTGCAGCCATTTCCTGGCTCTGTGCTATGAAAGGCCCCTTCCTGCTGCGGGGACACTCACTCACCAAAGGCTCTTGGTCTGTCTCAACAACTATTGCTTTGGGGGGCTCCTAATGGACCCAACCTGTGCTGGACGATGGGGAGACCCAGGTGGCGAGGCTGGGTGCACCCTTAGGGACTCAGACTCGTCGGGTGGGAAAACCACCCTGGGGACCCAAGTGCATGAGAGTGGCACACAGGCGACCACATCTGTGCGGGAGAATGAGGGCTGTGGAGGGAAGGGCCAGGAGTGTCTCCAAGGGAGGTGTGGCTGGATCCCAGCTGCATGGAGGGCATTAAGTGCAGAACAGTTGGAGAACAAGCCCTCAGGACAGAGAGATGGACACAAAGATGTGGAACCAGAATAATTCCTATCTGTGTGTGTAAGGTGTGAGCAGAGAGGTAGGCAGGCAGTGAGACCACACAAGTCTGCTGGCCCCTCAGCCCTTGTGTGGGTGCAGAGGATGTGGATTTTTCTGTTCAACGGCAAGCCATGATGTCCTCCCACTGGCAATCCTGTCTTTAGATACTTAAAGGACACACACACACATCTGTTAGAGTTCAGGGCGGTGGAGCACATGGTATGGCTGTGGTACAGAGACTGCATGAATTGAGAAAAAAGAGCCTTGGCTTCAATTCTGCTCTCAGGCTGCTGCCTGTGGTGGGGCAGGCCTTCGCTGCTGCAGCTCACGGGCGTAACAGCTGAGAGGCTTGATTCAGGGCTGTCTGTGAGGAACCTCATGTTCTCATTCACACAAAGATGCTGCCTGGGCTGCTGGAGATGCTGCTCAGCAGGGCCAGGCTTGCTGGGGGGATAGGGCTGTTCTTCTCCACGGAAGCACCAGCACAGGGGATGCCACAGGGAGCCATGCGGGCAGTCAGGCAAACGGGGTTGGTTCCCTCACCGGCCACAGCGGAAAGTTTGTAGGGGATCATCTTCCAGTTTAGCAGACTGGACACTGTGCTGCTCTGTGGCCTTCTCCAGGGATCCTGCCGGACTCCTCCTGTCTTCAAGGCAGAGCCCACCTCCCGCATGAAGTCTTCCAGCCACCCTCTCTTCCTTCCTCATCCCAGATCACGGTAGATGAATGCGCTCTGAGCACCAGCTGGCTCCTTCCTGACTCAAACTATAAGACCAGATCTCAAGTCTATCAAGCACCGACTTGACCTAGGGGTGGAAGACACTGAAATTACCAATCCTTCCTGGCTCAAGCAACCTTCAGGCCTCTATCCAGTGTTCAGGGTCTTCAGGCATGGGCCAAGCTTGCCTGGGATGATAATGAAACAGCTGGACTGCTGGACTAAAGCAAAGACCAACCCAACTCTATCTCCTTATCTTTTTGGTGAGAAGCAGGTCTCCTTAGGGGTCAGTTGGCTTGGGGTCAGGGACAGAGCTAGACTCCATTTAGAAAAGGGAGAGGAAGAAGAAGGCGGGACAGGGACAGGGAGAGGGCTATCTTGCAGCAGATCAAGGGAGGAAAGGCATAAAGAAAATTCATATCCCTCATAGCCCAGTTCTTGGAACTTCGAGGGATTCTGTCTGACTTCCTCCTCCGCCCCTCCTGGACTAGGGTGTGTGTGTGGTGGCGGTGGTGGGGGAGGGAGTGCTTCAGATTTCATGAAATCCATTTTAATCACCCTCCGCAATCCACAACACTCTGTAATTACAAGTCTCTTATGCTCAAGTATAAAAAAACTCACCGAGAAAGCAACATTAAGCTTGCAAGCGGAAACATGAAAATTCATGAAACGCACAATTAAGGATCCAATGACAATGTTAACTCTCTCCTTTGCCAGCCCAGGCACTAGGGTTTACAACAAAATCTGGCAAATCTAAACCCTGAGGCACTGAACTCCCACATTGGGAACCCAGAGGCCAAGGCCTGCTGTGGCCCCAGGCTGTCCAGGGCCTAGTACTGGAGCCCCAGGAGAGGGGTAAGGAGTGGCCCAGCCTTAGAGTAAAAGAGGTGGAATGCTATGTTTGAGAGACACAGCTGCAGAGCCCTGGAAAGGCATGGCCAGACCCTTTCCCAAGAATTAAGCAAACTCTCCAGACAGAGGCTCCGGTTCTCAAGCTGTTCTCCAATTCCACTCCTTAGCCCTTGTTCCAACCCTGCAGAAGCCCCACCCTGCACACACTCTAGGCCAGTCTCTCTAAACGCAGTTAAAAATCCCTCCACATCCCTCTCAATGTCACAAGAATAAAGCAGCCCACAAGTTGGAGTTGAAATACCATCTTAATTATGTTACAGAGAAACAAACTCAGAAAGATGAAGGAAATTAACCAAATGCTCACTGGGTTCTTTTGGTTTGGGAGCCTGCAGGACAAGAAGGAGGAGGAGGAGGAGGATGAAGAGATGAACAGAGTCTTGTACCTTCTGTACTTGTACACATTTTCCACAGTGATTATGACCTACAGTCAGGAAGCAATGCAGTAAACTTTAAATGTTGCCTTCATTCAGAATCCTCCTGTAGTTCCTTATTTTTTCCCAACAAAGTATAAATCTAGAGCCTGGTATTTACAACCTTCTAAGGTCTGGTCCTCATCAGCCAGGCTGGTTTCAGGACCATGTGACCTGGGCAGACACACAGCGCCTACTCAGAAGCCAATGTACTTGGTTGAATGCTCTGCTATAGCTGTCTCAAACTTCTTAACACTTTTTTAAACAAGGGTACTATGTTTTCATTTAACACTGTACCCCATGCTGAATATAACTGGTCCTGTTTATCAGTGTCTTTCTCCAGGGAAACAACAGTCCATTTATTCAGGACAGAATATCGCAGACAGCCTTTGAACTGCCATGTTGAGGTAAGTGTCTCAAAGCTGTGGTGAGAACAGTTCAGAAACCGTGCTGTATATGCAGTCACAGGGAGTTAGGGCTATTCAACGTGGGGATATGAAGGAGCAGAAGATATTTAGCAAGTGATTATTGGACATCTTGAAACTTTTCTAGGCCCGAAGGACACAGCTCATGTGTTCAAAGCTCACAGGAACAGACCTCATGTGCTTAGAGATCCAGCTTTTGGAAGGTGACTGGATCAGAGGGTGATACACGCAGCAATCTACTGATCCACTGAAGAGTCCAGAGCTGAATGTGCTGTTAGGAGGTGAGATTCGGTCTGAGGAGGTGAGTCATTAGCATGGCCTAGAAGAGCCTTCCTTCCAGGCTCCTCCCTCCACTCTACTTCCTGGCCACCATGGTGTGAGGGGCTTTCTTTCACCAGACTCTTCCACCACTGTCTTCCTAGCTGGGAGCCAGCTGAGTACGGACTGAATCCTCTGAAAACTGTGAGCCAAAATAAACTTTTCCTCCTTCAACTTATGGACATCAGCTGGTGTGTCCAGTGACAGAAGAGTGAGACAAACGCAGACCAAATCTGTCTCTGTTCTATTGAGCTAAGTGCTGGTTGGGGGAGATAAATAATGAACAAATAACTATTTGTTAGGGAAAAGAAAGATGGTGAAGGCTGGAATGGGAAGCAAACTATTGGTTTAGGATCTAAAAGGAGATTGATAAGCATTTGGATGACAGAAGTGTAGAAAATGTCACACATGCACAATACATTAATATATACAGTACGGCATTTCCCACAGTAGCAACTCAGCTGGGGCATAATTTAGAAGTAACCTTCCCATGGAGAGTGTGAAGGGAGATGGGAAAGGGGTTGAATTTAGTTAACTGTAAATCACCTCTCTCTTTCCCAGTTCACAAATTAGTAGATACCAGATTCTATTGACTATATCTTCATATTTTTCCTTCTATTTTCACTACCAAAAAAAAAAAATCTGGCTGTACCAAATTTTTTTTTTTTTTTTTGAGACAGGGTCTCACTTTGTAGTTCAGGCTGTCCCTGAGCTCACTATGTAGCCCAGGCAAGCCTGGAACTCAGCAATCCTCCTGTCTCTGCCTCCCGTGGTATGTGGTACTGATTGCTGGTGGGTATGAGTCACCACGCCCAGCACTGTATGTGGTTACTGAGGATCAAACTCAGGACCTTGAGCTTGCAAGGCACCGGAACCACTGAGCTAAATCTCTGGCCTGGCTGTACCAGATTTTTATTCCCCATTAATCTCTGCAGTAAACTTCACTTTCTCTTTTCTTCTTAGGCTACTCTGGCTTCCAGAAAATCATACATGTGCTCTTGGCTCTCCACATTAAATTTTATTCTCTATTACCTGACTTTGTTGAATTCCAGACCCAAATACAGGAAGTCCTTGACTTACAAATGTGTCCTATTCCAGAAGAACATCTAAATTGGATATGTTCATAAGTCCTACAAAAGGAGTCTCATACTGTATTTTTCACTTTTGTTTTCATGGCTATTGTTTTGCACTTCATAACAGTCCCTTCCATATCACCACTGCTTTTCTCTGGCTTCTGGACAGCTGAGTTCTGATTGACCAGTGTACGACTTACTGTACCCTGTCTTACTGCACAGTAAGCACAGAACAGCATGGCTGTGATGATGTCTAGCAGTCATGTGAGCTACAGTTATGATCTGTTTGCATCTACCAATGTTCATTATGAGAACTCCATATCTGTGAAAGTTCGTAACTCAAATGTTCATAGGTCAGGGACTTACTGTATCCAATTAACTTTGTTCCTGAGGATTCCGAGCATCTGACATTGTAACTTTCCATGCTGGCCTCAGATGCTGTCCCTATCTGGACATTCTGCCCAGGACACCAGATGCCTGTGAGCAATAAAGAACGATGGGTATGTGAAAAGGGCTGGCTGAGCAAGGCCTTTAGGGGAAAAGTAGGGTTCTGCACTTTTTGTCACACCTGCCAGATCCCATCTGTATAGGTCACCAAACTATCTCCTTGCACACTCCTGCCATGTTACTCCTGAGGCCAGTTTTGACTCTGAGAGTCTAGGTTTCCTTATTTTGATGAGGTTCTAGCTGGCCAGACAGGACAGCCAGAATTTGGAAATTTTCTCTGCTCTTGAGTTAGGTCAATAGCTTGGCTTTTGCAGAGCCTAAAATTCATCAGCACTTCAATGCTGATACGATCTAAAGACATTTGGAAAGTTCACATGAGACTGAAGCATAAGGCAGAATTTCCATACACTAAGTGATACCAAAATGTCTACATTAATCTTGTCAAAATTTGCTCTATAGAGCTTTCAATGGTAAGAAACACTGGCTGTGGCACACGTACCGTAGGTTTGCCACTGCCACTGTATAGGAAGTAAAATGAGCATGGCAAGTTACATATGGCATCCCTCACTTATTCTGTGACATTGTGGGACAAGGGCTTAAGATTTAATATGAATAAGTCCTAATATGTTTTGCCCACTTCGCAGATGAAGAAACGGAGACTCAAAAGTGCTAGGTAGATGTTCGAGTTCACAACGTTAGTAAACAGCAGAGCTGGGAATTCAAGACATCAGTGCTACTGCCTGATTATTTGAGCCATGGACAGATATGAATAGATGAGGTTGCTTTAGAGAAAAAGAATGATAAGCTTTTGTCTAAGTCGAGTTGATGTTTAACATAATACCCATGACAGTGCTGTGAAATAGGACCGCAGCCTACAGATGGCAAGGATTATTCTTGAAAATGCTCTCCCCAAATGAATCTCTATAATCAGGGTTTTATGTTAAAAGCACTAGGTGAGGGTTACTTTTTAAAGGGCTCTGCCTGTAAAGCAAGTGACTGACTTTGTTTCAGAAAATGCATAATCAACCCTGATTTACTCACAACACAGTAAATCTGCTGGAGTCAGAAATATATTATTGAGGGGCCATGTGGAAAACTGCAGTTCCGGATCAGTGTCAGCCATGTTGCCTCAGACACACAAGTCACCTAACCTCTGCCTCCCTTTTTCACCAAGCAGAGATGATAACACCTATTTTCCAGAACTTTTAAATGAAGAATGGAGGCAATGTATGTAGTGTGCGTAGCACAGATCCTGTATTGGTGAATGTAAATTTTATTTAAAAAAAAATTGGGGGTGATTCTATTTGCTATCTAGTGCAGCTGTTCAAATTGCCTATTTATTACCATCACCACAGTCATCATCATTACCATCATCATCATTGTCAATGTCACTTTTATCCGGCTATCCGTTAGCTATTCAATTTACCATGACGGCGATGTTAATAATGAAGCTATTCAACTTGTTGTCCCATTTAATTCACACATCGTAATAAAACCCTAACCCTAATGTTGACTTTGGCAGTAACCACACTCTTGGGGTACTGACCACACTGTGTGCACAGGGCTTCCCCCATCAGCTCTCATCTCGGAGCCAGGTTCATACCAGACGTGCCACAGGGAAATCAGCATTCCTTTGTACTCGAGGGGCATAAATCTTTCCTGGTTGGCCTAAGTAGGCAGGTTGCTATTTTTCAAGGCTGATTTGGAGCCTGTCTGGTGTCACATAATCTCCATCTCTAGGTGAGGCTGACATTTAGATGCTGTGAGCATCACTGGGCCTTGCCAAATAGCGGTCCCGACTGAAAAGGTTGTCAGGGGGCTCTGCTTTGTGCACAGAGAAAGCATTGGCTTAATCAGGCCTTCACTTTCCTCTGTGATTCTGGGGTAAAGTCTCAACCAAACTTCGCACTGTCTCAGATGAAGTGAAAGTCAACTGGCAAGTGTGGCTCTCGGCACATTCTCTCAGAAGTGACAGCTGCCTTCCTCAGCTCTCTGTACATCAAAGCCACAAAGGACAACGCGGTGCAGCATGTCTAGTTTGACCTTGTCTTAGTTTTGTGATCATAAGCAAGTCTTTTGACCCGCTTAAAGTTCCCTTTCTTCAACCATAAAACGAGAAGACTGTCCCCCAGGGGTAAAGGAGGGTTAAATAGGCTAATAATTCAAGTTTGCTATCAGCAGACATTATTTCCCTCCTCTCATACCTTTCCAATGTATCTATGCAGATGTGAACAAGGATAAGAAGCCCCTGGGTAAAAGATGCTTATGAAAGGTAAAGGGAAGAGGAAAGGGCACTGTGGCATAGGCACTGTGTAGCAGGCACTGCGCTAACCTTTTACATGTGCTATTTTATGCTTTTCTCAGAATGAGTCTGAGGGAAGCTATTATCTAATCTCCTTTTTAAAGAATTGAGGTGAAATACATATGCCGTATAATTTACCACTCCTAGCTATTTTCAAACATACAGTTCTAAGACATTAATTATGTTCACATTGCTGTACTACTATTGCCCATAACCCCTCTGCACAACACTTTTAGCTAAAGAACTAAAACCTGGAACCCATTAGACAATAAACCCTCTCTCCAGGGCTAGGAAACCACCATTGTACCTTCTGCCTCTGTGGATTTGACCACTCTAGGCACATGTTACAAGTGGAATTACACAGTATTTGTCTTTTTGTGATGGGCTTATATCGCTTACATGAGGTCCTCAAATTTCCTCCATGTGATAGTATGTCAGCTGAATGATATCTCATGCTATAGACATAATACTTTTTTCTATTCATTTACCCATCAAGGGATACTCGAGTTGCCTCCACCCTTGGCCACTGCAGATTATGCTGCTCTGAACAAAGATAAACTGGTATATTTTAAGATCCTGCATTCATTTCTACTGGGTGTATATTCAGAAGTAGAGTTGCTCGATCATATGGTTATTTTATTTTTCATTTCTGAGGCACTGCCTTACTTTTTTTCATATTAGTGACACCATTTTACCTAATCATTTTTTAGATGATAAAACTGAGGGCCAGAGAGTATGGGGTAGGGAAAGGGCACAGTTTAGGAAGTGGCAGTCAGATTCACTATGGGTCAATATGCCTCAGTGAGCAGCAATTCCCGAAGCCAGGACTTAGCCAGGGCATGCTCTTAAGTCCAGATGGTTATGCTTCCATGTGTAGAGAAACAAGGTCATAAAGAAATGTGGTCCAGGAGTCTATATTTTTAAAATAACAATATATGGCAAAGGAACCAAGCAACCCCATGTGTTTCCGGTGGGCGTCCATGTATGATAAATATTATTTATTACTGTGGCAGTCATCATCATTGTTATCTAAATTCCCATCCATACCAGGCCACACCAGATCAGCCTGCTGACTTACTACCACTGGAAGCAGTGGGCACGTAAGGGTTACCAAGGGAGTCTCAGCCTTGGTCTGCCTTCCAGCCACTGCTGCTTTTCAAAGGGCGACACATTCAGAATTCTAATCAACAAGGCATCAGCCAGGCGCCTGCCCAGACCTCTCTTAGATTCCTGACTAACACTCATTAAGCAGCTCAAGCAAATGTGTTCCTAAGTAAGTGTGTGTAGAGGCAGGCTGTTGGCATTTTAATCTCATTAGTGAGTTGAAGCCCTGAGAAGCAATAGCCACAGCCGCCCTTTGCCCTGTGAGGTGAGATTCCTCACACCCTGACACTGGCTCTGTACCTCTCCCTCTGCCACTTCCCTCCCATCCTTTCCAGATTCGCATCCTCCCCTGAGTCTAGAGCAAAAGTCTCTGGGAAACAAGAGCTTGATGACTTTCAAGGCAGTGGCTGCGAAAAGCTGGATAACCAGCTCAGGTAACCAGGCTGCATGTATACCAGAACAGACACGGAATTATCTATCCCAGCCTGACATGCTTAGTTGGCATCAGGCCATAGGCACTCCTCCCTGAATCCAACTGTCTGAGTTCTCCTCCCCCACCAGTACCTTTGATAAAAGCCAGACGAAGCTTTGGAGCCTTGGGAAAGAAGCCTCCACTGGCAATCTTTCCAGCACAAAGGCTGCATTGTTAGAGGAGGAAGGGATGGGAGAGGCAGAGGGAGTGGTTATCTATTGTCAGCGATGGACAGCTGAAAGGACTCCAGCAATAAATGACCATACAGACTAACAGATAGGGGGATATGTAAAATATGTAACTATGACCAACTATTTCTCTGCAACAGACCTAGCTGAGGCCTTTTCTGTAAAAGCTCATAGGCATCCATATTAACACATGCACACATTTACATTGTGCTTAAACTAAACTAAGCTTTTGTAAAGCGAACTCATCTACCCATTTACCCATCTATCCACCCACCCATCTACCCATCCATCTATTCATCTGTCCATCCATCCATCCATCCATCCATCCATCCATCCATCCATCCATCCATCCATCCGTCCATCCATTGCACCATTTGTTTTGTTTATTCGTACATTAACTTGGTACCTAACATGAGCAGGAACTGCACAGGAGGGAACGATAATAAACTAGATAAGAGGTTTCTAACTGGGGACACATCTTTAATGGCAGTATTCAGGAACCTGTATGCTGTCTTATCAAGCACTGTCTATGCATCAAAGTCTCACACAATATACAAAGTGTGATTAAAATATATGGTGAGTGGTTAAGTTAAAAATTATTACAGTAAGACTCATTGTTACTAATTTCCCTTAAAATACTGCCCCTCACATTCTTGCCATTTTCTCCGCAAGTCCTCTTTGGTGTCTTTATGAGGTGTGATGAAAACAAGATGTACATGTCTGCCAAGCACCACCTAATGGAAAAGCAGGCTTGTGAAAACATTACAGTGTGTCCTCAAGCCTCTTGCTCACTGGATCTGGCACTGTACAACTTCTGGTTCTTCCCACGTTGAAAATGACCATGAAAGGTAAACATTTTGAATTGACCTGGGACTTTGAGATAGCCACGACAGTTCAATTAAAGACACTCATGACACAAGATTTCCAAAACTTCATCAGAAAGTGACAAGAACAATGGGATAAGTCTACTGGGGGAAGAAATTAGTATTTTGAGGGGAATTAACGGCAACGGTTTTTTTACTGTAATAAATTAAAAAAATGTTAAATATTCACCAAATTTTTGGATCACATCATATAGCCTCCCCAAGCAGGCAGAAACTGTTAGGATGAGTCCACATTGAGTTAAAGGACTGCTGAGTCCACAGACACTTTCTTTCATTACCTATTTTCTCAGCCAATGCAAGGAGCCTCCCAAAAAATGACCCAACAAATGCTAACAACTAGGAGATTTTGGACATGTTCTAGGCAAGAAAAAGTGCAAAATGCAATGTACAGTTTCAGGAATGGGAATGATAACTACAACAACAGCTAAATAACTTGCTGTGTGTTGGGATTTCTTGCTGAGGTCCACAACAGATCTGTGAGGCAGACATAATGACTACCCAACTTTGCACATGAGAAATTGAGGCAGAGAGTGCTTACAGAGGATAGGCAAGTCACACCAGTAAAGGCAGAGCTGAGATTTAAACTCAGGAAGCATCTCCAGAGTCAGTGCCTATTAACTTAACTAGCCTTGTTATGATAGGCGTGATCATGTTGTCCAAGATATCTTCATTTTCAAGACAGGAAAATTGAGACATAAAAAGGCCATGTGACATGCCCAGGCTTACACAGTGAATTATTGAAAGAGCTTGGGCAAGAATAAACTTTCTTAGCTTCTGTTCTAGTTCCAATGTTACTTCACCCCAAAATGAAAGTCTGAACAACCAGGACTTAGGAACAAAAGAAAGGCAAGAGAGACTGTGAGGCTCAAGGTAACAATAAACACTGCCTTCCTGTAGACTCTGGAGCAAGTTTTCCTGTCCTGGGATCTACTTTGACTAGGTTTCCCTTGGGAGAAATTCCTGACACTTGAAGCAATGACTAGACTTTGTGGGAGGGATCTGGCCTCAGGGTCCCAGGTCACAGGCCTTCATTTCAGTACAAAGGGCCACTCTGTGTTGCAGCCCAGCTCTTCCCTGGCCCACACAGACTTCATGTCCCTCAAATTAGCTTCTCACAGTGATACTCAAGAAAGGTTAGGAATGAAGGTCTAGATTCTCTGAGCAAGCAGTGCCCAATCAAATCTCAGGGATCTGTCTTTGGCCGTGATGACTGCCACCAGGTGGCAAGACTGGCTCAGGAAGCAACTGCGCATTGGAGGGCAGGTCACATGGAGGCAGCAGGTGGCTACAGGAGTTTAGAGTCTAAAAGCTCTCAAGAGGAATTTTGCATCTACTGGATGCTGGCTGACCATGAAAAAGTTTCCTACCGACTCTGGGACCAGTTTCTGAATCTATAAAATAGGAATAGTACCTGCCTTGTTTATGAACAAACATACATGATGCATTTGGCACATTTCTCCTCTAAAAAATGAGATTATAAGAATAGATCAGGTTGTTCAGTGACTTCCATCACCTGCTAGTGGCCTGCCCACCATTGGATCCAGACCAGAAGCCCCTGGGACCTCCATTCCCCCCCTGTTAAGTCTAAGTAAGCACTGTGGAGGTTGCACAGTGACTCCTGCCACCTGCTAGAGGCCTGCTAATCTTTGGATCCAGGCCAGACGCCCCTGGGACCTCCATTCTCCCTGGGCGAATCTCTCTAGGTGAGTGCTGCAGGGTTGCACAGTAACTTCTGCTGCTAGTAGCCTGCCCACCATTGGATTCAGATCAGAAGCCCTGTGGGAGCTCCATTCTCCCTTGGCAAGTACAGATAGGCATCCCAGAATTCCTGTAGTGACTTTTGCCATCTTCTAGCAACGTGCCTGCCATCAGATCCACACCAGAAGCCCATGAGGCCTCCACTACTGTTTGGGTGAGCCTGGGTGAGCTCTGCAGAGGCTGTGTAGTGACTTCCACTGCCATCTAGCAGCCTTCCTGTCATCGCATCCAGACCAGAAACCCAGGAGACCTCCTTTCCCTTGTTGATGAGACTGCGTAAGTGCCGTGGAGATTGCCCAATGAATTCTGCTCCCAGCTTGCAGCTTGCCTATAATAGATTCCAGACAAGAAGCTCATGGGATCTCCATTCCTGTTTAGGATAGTCTGGGTAAGCACTGCTGAGCACGTGCAGTGGCTTATGGCACTGGTCAGCGTAATAGAAATGAGAAAAAATTCAAGGACCCAGACACAAAGATCAATACCACAGGGGAATTCAGGGAAAAGGGAAATGGAGTAAAATGAAGCTCAATCACCAGGATTCTCTGAACTGGTAACAAAAACACATCTACTAAAATGGAAATCAGAACTGATCTCTAAGGTGCAAACAGAGATGCTGTCCATAATGAAAGACTTGATTAAAGAAGAGATCAGGAACACCATAGGATCTGAGATAACAAAAGCAATGGAACAATTTAAATAACTTCAAGCAGAGTTTTAGGTAATCAAAAATGAGAATGAAAGTTGGCAAAGTAGGATGAATGAAGCTGAGGACCACATTTCAGACCTATAGTAAAGGATCACAGCCGAAGAACATGAAAGAAATAACTTATGGAAAATGGCAAGGGACCATGAGAAATCAACGGAACAATTCTTAGACACCTCAAAGAAGAATAACATACGACTGATAGAAATCACTGAAGAAGCAGGGGTAAATGAAAAATGTGACAGTAGTTAAAAAGGGAAAGCAAAGCTTATGTATTTAGGGGGTGGAGGGTTGTGGGGTGGGTAGAGAAATGGAAAAATATGAGAATTAAATTGTGTCATATAGTGGTACAAATTCCCAATATTGAGTATGATCGTACAATGTACCAATAAAGATAAAAATTAATTTAAAAAATCTACACCTAGGCATGTAATTATCAAGTCTCTGTATATCCAACAAAAGAATGAAATACTGGGAGGAGCTAGACAAAAGAAAAAAAGCACAAACAAAGGGAAGCATATCAGGATATCAGCAGAGTTTTCAATGCAAACAGTCAACACAAGGAGAACCTGAAGTGTTTCAAGCATTGCAGGAAAAGAACCTCCAATCTAGATTAATGTATCCTGCAAAAATTTCAAAATTGATGGAGAAATAAGATACTTCCATGATAAAGAACACCTGAAGAACATCTCAATTACAAAGCCCACATTCCAACACATTCTAAAGAATATCTTGGAAAAAACAATGAAGGTCACACACTCATGAGACCCAACAGAGTGAACTCATTGGGCAAGACAAGAAACTGAATGGAAAGGGTAATAGCAAAGAATAAAAGAGCCAAGAAACAGGAAAACACCATGACAGGTGTAAATCAGGCCATGTCTGTCATAAACCTTAATGTCAGTGGCCTCAGTGGGCCAATTAAAAGACACTGGCAGAATGGATTAAGATACAAGATCCTACAATATGGTGCATATGAGAAACACACCTAATTCAGAAAGAAAGCCATAGATAGAATGAAAGTAAAAGGATGCATTACAATTCTCCATGCTACAGGAATCTGCAAAAAAGCAGGATTGGCTATCCTATTTGCAGACAAAATAGATTTCAAACAAAAACTGATTAAGAGAGACAAACAAGGACACTACATCCTTGTAAGGGAACAATTCAAGAGAAAGAGATGACATTCATAACTATTAATGCCCCAAATTCCAATGCACTCAACTATATAAAACAAATATTAACAGATATGAAAACCCTGATAAGCACTAACACAATAGTAGCAGGGGACTTCACTACCTCGCTGTCACAACTAGACAGATCAATGGGATAAAAAAAAATCAATAATGAAATACATGAACTGAACCAAACCTTTGAACAAATGGACTTAATACTTACAGAATATTTCACCCAACAAAGTCAGAATTTACATTCTTCTGAGCTGTCCATGGGTCAATCTCCAAAAAAGACCACATACTAGTTCATAGAACATGTTTAAGTAAATACAAAGAAATTGAAGTTATCTTCTGTATACTGTCAGACCATAGTGCCTTGAAATTGGAACTATATAGAAAAAGAAATCCCAAGACCCTCACAAACACACAGAAATCGAATAATACTCTGCTGACCAACCAATGGGACACAGAAGAATTTAAGGAAGGAATTAAACAGCTTTTACAATTAAATGATAATCCCAGTACAACTTACAGGAATTTATGGGATACAATGAAAACAGAGCTATGAGGGAAATTCATAGCAGTGAATGCCTACACCAGGAAAATAGAGCAAGATCAAATAAATGACCTAATGCTGAACCTCACACTACTAGAAAAAGAGGAGCAAGACAAACTCAAAGCTTGTACTAGGGAGGAAAGTATAAGGATCAGAGCAGAAATTCAATGGAGACTAAGAGAACAATACAAAAAAAATTCAACAGATTTAAGAGTTGGTTCTTTGAAAAGATAAAAAATAGACAGACCCCTAGCCAACCTTATCACACAAAGGAAGGAAAAGGCTCAAATCCATGCTATTTAAGTAATGAAAAGGGGAATCACCACAGACCCAGTGGAAGTCCAAAGGATAATAAACACCTACTTTGAAAATTTGTGCTCCAATAGGGTGGAAAATGTAGAAGAAATGGATAGATTCTTAGACACATATGAATTTCCAAAACTGAAACAAGAGCACATAAAAATATTAAACACCCCAATATCAATCTGTGAAACTGAACATGTAATAAAAAAATCTACCAACAAAGAAAAGTCCTGGTCCTGATGGCTTGCTTAACTGCTGAATTTTATAAAACTTTCAAAGAAGAGTTTATACCACTACTTCTCAAATTCTTCAATGAAATTGAAAGGGAAGCAGTACTCCCAAATTCATTCCTTGAAGCAACCATTACCTTGATTCCAAAAGCAGAAAAAGACCCAGCCAAAAAAAGAGAACTACAGGCTAATCTCTATAATGAACACTGATGCAAAAATCCTCAACAAGATACTGGCAAACAGAATACAGAGAATTATCAAGAAGATCAAGACCCTGACCAAGTTGGATCATCCCAGGAATGGGAGGTTGGCTCAACATACATAAATCAATAAACATAATTCACTATATTCACAGACTCAAGGTCAAAAACGATATGGTCACCTCAATAGATGCAGAAAAATCATTTGACAAAATCGAACACCCATTCCTGATCAAAACCCTACAGAAAATCTGAATAGGTGGACTTTATCTCAACCTAATAAAACCTATTTATGAAAAACCAACAGCCAGCATCATACTAAATGGTCAAAAACTGAAATCTTTCACACTTAGATCAGGAACAAGACAAGGATGTTCACTGTTACCACTCCTGTTCAATATAGTACCAGAAATATTAGTCACAGCAATGAGACAAGAGAAAGAAATAAAAGGAATAAAGATAGGAAAGAAAGAAGTTTAACTGTCATTATTTGCTGATGTCATGATACTCTATCTAGAAGATCCTAAAAACTCCACTAAACAACTGATAGACTTAATCACCAAATTTAGTAGCATAGTTGGATTCAAGGTCGATCTTGAAAAATCAATAGCATTTTTATATACAAATAACAGACTTATTGAGAGAAAAATTGGGGAGTCAGTTCCTTTCACATAGCACTGAAAAAAAAAAGAAATATCTAGGAATCAATCTAACAAAGGAGGTGAAAGACCTCCACTCTGAAAACTACATTACTCTGAAAAAGGAGATAGAAGATGATATCAGAAAATGGAAAGACATCCCTTGCTCATGCATAGGAAGAACCAAGATTGTCAAAATGGCTATACTCCCACAACTACTATATAGATTCAATGCAAGCCCCATTGAAATACCAATAGCATATTTTACAGATCTAGAGAAAATCATCCAACAATTCATCTAGAACCACAAGAGACCTAGAAGAGCAAAAGCAATTCTAAGGAACAAGGACATGGCAGGGGGTATCACCATCCCCAATGTGAAAATATACTACAAAGCCACTGTGATAAAAAATGGCACAGTACTAGCAAAGAAACAGACCTGAGGGTCAGTAGAATAGACTAGCAAATCCAGAAACAATGCCAGATACACTAACCTACCTAATCTTTGACAAAGGAGCCAAACATCCTCAATGGAGGAAAGATAGACTCTTTAACAAATGGTGCTGGAAAAACTGGGCTTTAACCTGCCAAAGACTGAAGCTAGATCTATCTCTTTCACTATGTACTAAACTAAAATCAAAGTTGATTAGAGACCTACAAATTAAAATAGAAACTCTAAACCTGCTGCAAATCAGGTTAGGTAGTACTCTTGGAGACACTGGCTTAGGGAAAGACTATAACAAAACATCTATAGAATGAGCACTAGCAGAATTCAACAAATGGGATCTCATCTTACTAAAAAACTTCTGCACCACAAAAGAAAGCACAAAAGAACAGACAACCAATAATATCGAAAAAATCACTACCAGCTGTTCCTCAGACAAAAGGATATTATCTAGAATATATACAGAGCTTAAAAAAACAGCTTCCCCCAAATTTAAAGATCCAATTCAAAAATAGGCATCTGAAATGAACACTTTTCAGAGGAAGATGTAAAAACATCTAAGAAATATATGAAGAAATGCTCAATGTCATTGGTTATTTGAAAGATGCAAATGAAAACAACACTGAGATTTTTATGTCACTCCACAAAGAATAGCTGCTATTTTGAAATTAGCCAGCAACAAATGCTGGTGAGGCTGTGGAGAAAAAGGAACCCTTCGGCACTGGTGGTTGGAATGTAGACTGGTACAACCAGTATGGAGATCTGTGTGGAGATTTCTCAGAAAACTAGGATTAGAGGTTCCATTTGACCCTGCTATTGCCCTGCTGGGGATATACATGAAAGAATTACAAGACTCATATCACAGTGACACATGAGCACCCATGTTTATAGCAGCTCAGTTCATGACAGCTCAATCTTGGAAACAACCCAAATGCCCATGAACTGCAGAGTGGATAAAGAAGATGTGGTTTTTCAACAAAATGGAGTATTATTCTGCCATAAAAATGATAATTTTGAGTCATTCATACTCAAATGGATGTACCTTAAGGATATACTCATAAGTGAGTTAAGTAGGTCACAGATGTGTAAATATCATGTCTTTTCTCTGGTGTGAGAAACTGAAGATGTAAATGCATCTAGAATGTATGATAAGTATTGTGAAAAAGTATATATTCAAAGAGAAATGGGGTTTAAGGGTAAGGAGGTGAAAAAATTTTGATGGTAAATAAAAGGAAACGAAGCTTGTGCATATAGGGGCGGGGTTTTGTGGAGTGGGTGGGGGAAGTGGAAAAATGAGAATTAAATCATGTCATATACTGGTACAAGTTTTCAATGTTGAGCGTAATTGTGATGTATGTATATAATGTACCAGTAAAGATTCAAATAGAAAAAAAAGGAATAGGTCTATCTTGTCTAAATCTTTCACCACACACACAAAAAACTACTTGTTATTTTCCATAAAGAAAATTTCAAGTAAAACTTCCAATGTTTCTATGATGGCTGCTGAAGGGTTTGAGGTCCTATCTAGTGTTTGTTTTTCCCCCATAGTGGGCTTTAGTTTCCTTTTAGTTTCCTCTAGGGAAGACAATTTGATCATTAGCCTATTCTCCTTAATCTCTCTCTCTCTTTTTAAGTACTGGGGATTAAATTCAAGGCATTTACACAGAGCTATAACCCCAAACCTTTTAAAATCTTTATTTTGTGACAGGATTTTGCTAAGTCCCTAACTTGCTCAGGCTGGTTGGAACTGGTGACCTTCCTACCTCAGCCTCTTAAAAGGCTGGGATTTTGAGTATGCACCACCATATTAGTTAGTCCTCTTTCTACTGTATCTCAGAAAAAGAAAGCAATAAAAGAAGAAAGTAGAGAAGGGAAGAGAGAAGAAAACGGAGAGAGGGACAGAACACACTTGCCTGTTGTGGTTGGGAGGATATTTATAGTTGTTGGACACTGCTATTAAGAACATGGTGCCTACCCTTGTGGGTTTATAGTTTAGTAGAGCATTCAGACCCTCAGCAGCTACTATAAAGATTAAAAGGGATTCATGTCTGAGGGGAGCATAATGCAATGGTTCTGATTTAGGCTAATGGTCAGGAAGTTGGGACTTGGAAGATGAGACCAAAGAAGATAGCTGCTTGGACTACATTAGTGATAGCAGACAGAGGAGTTGGACTCAAGACATTTTGGGGTTTCTATTGTTGACTGAGGTGATATACAGCCATGATAATACAGGTGTTATCAAGAAAGACAGCCATATTTTTGCACGTAACCCAGGTAGGGTGTGCATAGGACAGGTACTAACTGGCTCCATTCCACACTCCATGTCCACTGTTCACACAACTTCCCACTCCCGGGGGGAGTGAGAGCAGAAGGGACCGATTCCCTCCATGCCTTGTGAAAAGCATTAAGGTCAGGAAAGCTCTCTGTAGCCTTCAAAAACATCTGTAGGCAGAAGCATTTCTGGAAAGCACAGCAACTGCTTGTAATAAATTAATAATAGATGTGCTAGAGTCCCTCAGAAATATGTGTGCAGCCAGTGTGGCTGAGCACTAATAACCAGGAAAAGAACCTGGGCCTCACCTCACACAGCCCTTACTAAGGAAGATGGAGACCTGTCAACCCAGGCCTCTTGATGTTCATGGGGGAAGACAAATTTGCAGATCATCTCAGCCCGCAGCAAACATGGGGAAGGGCACTTAGACCAAGGCTCCAGAGATAAGCTGATAATGAGGACCGATGATGCTTCATGCTGTACTAGTCTCCAGCTAGGCCCTGTTCTAAGGACCAACCCAGAGAGATACATCGCATCCTGGGTGATATTGTGCCAAGTACTGTTTTTGCTGATGGAGGTGCTGGGGCACAGAAGCGGGGGAGACAACTCATTCAAGGAACTAGCTATGAAATAACCAAGCCAGGATTCCAACGTGGACCATCTGGCCCTAGTGTGTTTGTCCTTCACCACTTTGCTGTTGCTGGTGACTGTTTCTCAGTCAAGAGGGGAGTCATGTAGGAAAGTGTATGGACAGAGATGCTACATTAAACTGCCAACAGTACACTACCATATCATCATCATCTGCATCTTCCAGCCCCTGCCGGGAACTCTGGACTTTTCTTAGCAGGCAACTGTAACAGTCATCCCTTAATTAATTTATTGCCTAAGCACTTCACTGCAGGCCAGAACCTACACAAGGCTCAGATTGTACCTTGTATAATGTGGGCAAAAGTTTCCTCTTCCAGGAATTCCTGTGCTCTTTTTGCCTTACAGCTCCAAACGGGGCTCCAGGCCTTTCTCCTCTAGGAGGGAACTTTCTCCTGAAGAACAGAGGGATTGGAAAGGTAGACTAAAAGCAATTGTGGGGCAAGTTTGGGAAGCTTACTTTCTGCATCTTCCCTGAAGGCCTTCTCAGAGGTTTTAACTGCTAGTGACTCATCCTCAGCAACCTGATCTGTCAGGTTTCCCTCTTGTTAAAGCTTGCTTGAGCCTCCTGGCTTCTTTGACACCTTCTCTGAGGGCCTCCTGGCTCCCTACCCCCAGGTTGGGCTAGAAGCTTTTCCTCTGGTGGCCTCGGCTGTTACGTGTATGACCATGAGGGGAACATGTTCTATATTAAGGGATCCCATGTATCTTGTTCTGTAGGTCAGAGTCCAAACGTTTGGCAAACCACTGGTAACATGTACTGTCCTATTTAGGATGGCTCCAGGCTCAGGTGAGGCCGCGGCTGAGTCTGAGTCTTTTAAAATCTGCAGTCTTTCCCTCCCCAGTGAAGCTCTGCTAACAGACAGGGCTCCATCTTGCCTTGGCAAGTTCTTGTATTATTGAAACCTGGCAGCCTCCTGACCCCACAGATGGGGCCTGCTGAATGGACTCACAATTCTGTAACCAAACCAAGTGCAAAGCCAGCATTGAAACAGACTTTGTCAGATCTTGGTATTTTCTTTAGTTTTTCTAGCCTCTATTAGCATCACACAGTTTTGGCCAGGCAGTCATTTTAGATGAATGGAAATGCAGTTGAACATGATAGTGCTTTGTGGAGCTTGGAAGGAAGTGGATTCAGGCAGGAGTGGCAGGAAGCAGGAAGGAGGGAGTTGAGGAGCTGGAGCAGGGACCACTGCAGAGGTAACTGGGCCTCCAACTCCGCTGTCGGTGCGTGGAGAAACAATTCCTCCCGTACAGGGCGGCCTTCCAGAGAGCAAGGAGCCAGGCTGGATCTCCTCATTGGAAAGCAGCACCCGGCTCATTCCCAGCAACAATGAAAATTGTGGCCCCAAATCAACCGCAGCAGAGGCCTAGAAGCTTCTTTTTAGCTCCATTTTTTTCCTAGCTCTGCTCTTAATTCCCTCATCTTTGGGCCTCAGATTCCTCACCTGAAAGTGGGAGAGTTAGAGTAAATCTAAGATCTTATTTTCTACCTATGAATCACAATAAGAAATGTACTTCATGTCAGTACATTAGCATTTACTGACACATAGAACTGAAGTCTCCCTAACCAACAGGAATCTCCACAAACTGCTGTATTTTCTCCTTCATTATTCTAATTGCCGAAATTATTTATTTATTTATTTTTTATTTATTTATTTATCTATTCATTGATTTATTTTTTGAGACAGGGTCGCACTTTGTAGTTCAGGCTGGCCCTGAGTTCACTTCTATTTTATAAAACGTAGCTATAAAGCTTCGCGGTGCCTGGGTTTTCTTTGAGTTTTATGTTGGCGAGGTCACGAGTATTGTGAGGAGTTATATTCCACTGTGGATAGGCGACACTCAGTTTATGTATCCCATGGCTGATAGCCACGCGTTCTCATGCACGCATGGGCATGTACCTCACAAGCACACACACCACAGAGCGGAAGCACTGGCTTGCACGTGTTCAGCTGGAGCTGACATGCCAAACAGTCTTCCGAAGTCATCACGCCAAGTTCCACTTTACCCAGTGTAAGGATGTGAGTTCCAGTGGCTTTACATCTTTGCCAACACTAGGTAAAGTTTCTTTCACTGCAGCCTTTCTGTTGGCTGCATGTGGCATTTCACAGTGGTTTTAATTTGGGAGTCCCTGAAGAGTAGTAATGTTTTGTATGCTGATTATCTATTTTTATGAAATATATGTTTGAGTCTTTTGCTCATTTTTCTATGAGGTTGTCTTTTTATCCTTTTTGATTTATAGGAATTTCTTCTTTCTATCCATATATGCATGTATATAATCTTCACCTACTGTATGAGTTACTGGGTTACTTTGTTTCATTTTAATAAATGCTCATCTTAAACCACCAAATTAATTTCATGACCTGTTAATGCATATATCATAAACCACACCTTGAAAAATACTGCAATACACAATTATATAGTCTTGCCTAAGTCTGGATCCTCCTGAGAGAGGATTCCCTGGCCAGTGGCATCACAGAAGAGTCAGGCAGGGGCAGCACCTCTGTACCTTTACTCAAAAACTGTCTGCAAACAGAGGCCAAGGGAGCAGCTATGTTTAATCAAAAACGTTGTCTCAAATCATAAATGACCAACCATTTCCAATTCTCCTGATTTTAACATTGACCCGTCCAACAGCCCAGATTAAGGGAGGGGAACTGAATAGATAGTCCGGGGCTCTGGACTGAGCCCCTTAGCTGACATAAGGGTGTTTGCCCACCCTGGTGCTCTCCAGCCACTCAGGTGCCAAGTTCCTCGGGGAACAGTATGGAGGAACCGAAATATACCTAGGGTTGTTTTTATTCAGCAAGGTAAGACGGCATTCTGTAAACTCTGAGGAAAGCCCTTCAGCTTGGGAGAAGGGCTCACCCTTGGCCTGGGCACTTTCTTAAGAGTTAAGGGGTGACTCCCTGCCATATCCTCCCGACTCCTCAGAGTCATCTTCCCCACGGACTGTGCACTCTTGTCAAATAGATGGACCAAAGTCACAAGGTCAGTCAAGGTCTGTATGACAGGACTTGTCATACAGCCAGGTAGACCGATGCGAGTGCCTCTGTCTTCATTCCTGGGTTATTTGCCTTAGAGGGAGCCAGGTGTTGTGTGCAGTGACCATATCCAAAGGGCTGGAGATTTTTCCACATACAGACACACATGTGCTCACACACAGACACACACATGCATGCATGCACACACATTGCTGCTTCATTCAGAAACCTAAACTGGACAGCACAGGTTCATTACACACTCAGCCTGCGTTTTGCATTTTGCTTGATTTCCAAAGTATCAGAACTGTCCACAATGCATGAATAATACAAAGCCTTGTCAAGGTATGGGATATTTTGCAGTTTACAAATCTCATTCACATGTAATCTCTCATCAGAAGCTCCAGCCTGCTGAACACCTATAAATCTGTGGTGACTCACAAGTGCCCCCAGGCTGTGGGTCTGGGGCCTCATTTCAGGATGGCAGTCCTTGACGCCCAGAACTGGAACTGTGGCACGGGCCAGGGGGTGGTAGGATTTGTGCAGCTATTTAGACACAGATACAAAGGTTCCCCTGTAACTGTATATTTCCATAGCAACAATCACTCCTTGTCAGATTCTGAGACACAGAAATAGGGCTTTAACCTCATGCACTTTCTGGGGTTAGGCCTGTGTTTGTATGACAATGTATGGCACGTGAACATTCATGGCCTACCCGTAATAAGCAGCTCATATCTTCTTTTTTCTCTTCTTACTGGAGTCACCATCATTTCTTGTCCTCTATTGCAGCCAAAGTCAAGTAGTTTCATTATGGCATATGATAGCACCAGGGACTACCACCTACTGTGCATTCCCTATGTACCAGGTACTAGGTGTTCTCTGGATAGCCCTGCATAAATGCTGCAAAATCTGAGTTATCATCCTCATTTCACAACTGAAAGAACAGCAACTCTGAGGGGAGAAATTACAGCATATGGCCACACAGTGAACAAGCAGTAGGACTGCGACGGCACTTAGGTGCCACCGACTCCCATGAGCCCTGGCTCACAACTTCCCTGCTCTGAGCCAGCAAAGCCAGCCTGTGGACATGAAAGGCATTTTACTGATCATCTCATCCTGCCTTCCTTGTTTTCATGGAGCTCAGAGTAACAAAGTGACTTTCCTGGGTGCAAAACACAGACAGAGCTGGGATCAGAGCCCTGGAAGTCCTGCTCCTTGGGCTTATTCTACTGGGGCAAAGGACAGTGGCAGCATGTTGGCTATGGTTCAGCCTGGTGCATAGTTTAATAAAACATTCACTAGATTGGAAGGAAGATGAGCAGGGCAGGAGCTGCTCTTGAAGTCAACTTATGAGAAGTTATTAGAAGACAACTTACTTAAGAGGAAAAGATCTCAAGGAAGGACAGCCATTTTAGGACTGTGTAGTACAGCAAAAAAGAGGTCTGACAAGATACGGAAGGAAAAGATTTCAAGTCCACATGATGGCAAAACTCTAAAAATCTTAAACTTTCTCACCAGTCCCTTGAGTCCTCTGAGTCCAGCCCAGGGGTCTATAGGGTCTGCCTGGCCCTCCAGCATTCAGGAGGGAGTGGTCGGTGCCTCTTACACCCTTTCCCTCTGGTTCCACAAGCTTTGAGATACATGAAAATCGTTAGAGCAGTAATTCTGTACTCCTTGTTCATTGTTCTTTGGGAAAAAAAACCCTTTATTATAAAATAAATGGAGATAAAGTCTACCTATTAGTGCATATTTAAGAGGTAGAGAAAAAAGCACCCATAACATTAACTTAAATCATGAATACTCTCTGAAGTGTAAAAAAAAAGTCAACTCACTTTTCTTTAAATCTTCTTAAAAGGGTCTAAGAATAGTCCTTCAAATAATCCTTGAAGTATGCAATTTTAATTTGGACACATGGTAATTTCAGTCTACCTGTTGGAAGAGACAAGAGAGAAATCAGTCATTTTTTGATGAGGATGCTGTTCTGACAAGTGACAAAGGAGAGGCTGGCAGCTTAGGGGTGGGCTGCACCAGGAGGTGGGCAGCAGCAGCTGCAGTGTTAGGTCTGCCCTAGGCTAAAGGCTGCTTTTGGCACACTCCAAAGAAAGGGGAATGAGGGCACCCAGCAGCACAGTACCTGGCATCTAGCAAATGCATGCTCTAGACTCAGTGAAAAAGCAAGTAAAAGGATGGATGAATGCATGTCAGACTTCTTACTGACCTTGGTGTTAGGCATGACCTTATAAGTCCATCTCTTTGATACTTAGGAGGAATAGAATTGCTAGTTACTAGGCACATAATTGGAAAGAGCAAACAGGCACATAGTGTGGGCACTGGGCAAAGGCTCTGGGGTCAACTTTCTATGCTCCAACCCTGGCTCTGCTGTCTAAAGTGCACAGCTCTGTGCTGGCTGACCGATCTGTATTTACTGTCATTCTTAAATTGGATCCTTAGCCCATTCATTAATTTTCAGCCCTTCTCTTTTAATAATATAACCATGGAAAGTCATACATTTCCTTTAAGTGTCCTTGCGGCTGTATTCCATAACTTTTGATATTTAATATTTTTAAATCATTCATTGATTAGTATTTTATAATATCTGTTATATTTTATTTTGGATCCATGAGTTCATTAGTGTTTTTGTAAATTTCTTACTTATAAATTTTTTTTTAAAACCTCATCTTCCTGTTACTGATTCCTGGCCTAATTACCTTGTGGTAGGAGAATGTGGTCTACAGAATTCTGATTCATTAAAATTTACTGGGACATACTTTATAGCTACAAGGTGGCCAGCTTTTATGCATGCTCCATGTGTGCTTAGAGAGGACTGTATTCCCTGGTTGTTGTGTATAACTTTGGGTTAATTTATTTCTCAAACCCCTCTGTATCTCTATTTCTTCATCTATAAAGGATATTTGAGCAATGTGGATCAGTTCCCATCTGCCATTTAAAATTACACTCATTCACACAGAAGTCAGGGTGACAAAAACAGTGTACAAGGAGAGGTTGAGGCATACTATTACTTATAAAATATTAATAACAACATCCTATGTTCATAAAGCTTTGGGAAGTTTCCAGATGGTGAGTATATGTGTCATTTGGTCTCAACAAATGTGCCTTAAAAGATGCATTTAGTGTCACACAGGTGGTGGGACAAGGGCCCATCCCTAGAGGGCGCAGCAGTTAACGAGTTGCTGTGTTGTGCACTGCACTCTCAATTCCAGAACTCAGATTCTCCCTGACCACTTTTTCCCCAAGTCCTGGTCCTACTGAGAGAAGTCTTCTTATTGTCCTGTGCATCCACCTGCAACACCTCCCTCATTTCTTACAAGATTACTGAATCCCTACCATTTAAAAAATAGAACTAGAAGAAGTAAATACGGCAAAATCCTGTTGGCAGGTGTGAATCTTGAAAGAGACTGGGATTAGTTATTGGGTGGTAGGTACTTGAGTATCAGTCTCAAAAGGTATGATGTTTCTGTCTGCCAAACAGGGCATTGGTTTAGAAAAGTAGAGAAAAACTACACTGAATCTCCACAATTTCCATTCATCAGATATGCCTTCTCACGCCCTTGTCCCTGATCCCAGCCCAAGTTCCTTTTCTCCTCAGAGTTTTCTTGAAAGAGTTGTGTAAGTTACCACCTCTTCCATTCCCACATTCTTCACAAGTCACTGGGTTTGACCCCCAGAATGTTCTATTATAAATCTCAGAGATGCTGTTCTCTCAAATTCTGGATGTTAGTTCTTAGTCTGAGATGGCTCTCTGGATTATTCACCAGAGCTATGTTCCTGTCTCAGCACCTACATTACCACATTACCAGTCTTTCCTGACCCTTCTCCCTCTTCTCCAAGGACTTTCTCTGGCTCATCTGTAAATTTTGTGGTTTGAGCTGACATTTTCATCACTTAATTAGACTTGTTTTAATAAAATAACTACAAACTATCATTTATGAAGTACATACTAAGTATATATCAATTACTGTGCTAAACATAAATTTATCTCAGTCTTCACAATAACCAGCTGCAGTATGTCTTTTTTATCCCAATTGAATTCTTAAATGGTACATTTTACATACAGCTCACAACCACACTCAACATCGGGGAATTTGTGCTAGTATATAACATGAGTTAATTCTCATTTTTACCCATATACCAACTCACTCCAAACCCCCTACCCACTATATACATGTGCTTTCTTTTTCTTTTCAAATCATATTTATTCTTTCCCCTTGAGGTATGTCTTATTAATGGTCCTGTTTTACAGATGAGAAAACAGCTTAGAAAAGTTATTTAAAAGGCCTGAAATGACTCAGCTATACTATGTGGCAGAGCTGCAATTCAAACTGCGATCCCCTGACTTCAAAGCCTGTGCGCTCAGCCGTTGCGCTCCCCACTGCTGCCCTGCTGGACCCGGGCCCTGTGCTCACCGCTCTCCCACAGCGCATGCTTCCCAGCCTGCTTCCCTCTGAATGGAAGCCTTCCTCTGCTCCGTGTGGGGAGGGAACTGCTCATTGTTCAAATCTCAGTCTAATGTCCCTCTTCCCTTAATGCCCTTCAAATGTCCCTGTAACTGTTCTCATCTTCTTGCTGTGGAATCGCTCCAAGAATCTCAAACCATCCCCTCATCCATCTGACCACACATCCATCAACCCACTGAAGAACTGCACAAATATGGTGGAAGGTTGCCTGTCCAGAGACCTAAATACTAGAAATATCAAAACAAAGAAAATGTTCCCAAAGATTTTTTTATGCTTATCCTTTAAAAAAAAAAATGTGTCATACTATGGCCCAAACTGAAGAGAATTTACTAGAAGGTGTAGTGTTTGAGAAAGGGCAGTGCTCTGCTTGGCATTTGGGAATGTGTGACTAGTCAAGGACAATCAGCATGTGACCCGGCCAGGACAGTTTCCAAGGTTACTGATCAGGTCTGTCCCTCTTCCCTTCTCCAATCCCCACATTTTAAAATCCAATTCACACGTCAAGACTGGCTCAAATATCTCTCTAAATTTGAAAGAACCCCCCACAAGAAGGCACAAAATGAACCCAGGACTCCATCCCAAACCAAAACACTTGCGTTAGCTCTCGTGGCGCTGGGTATTCCATGTTCATAGCTAAAGCTGCAGCTCAGAAACACTGCAGTGTATTCACTTCAGGTTTCCCTCTCTTCTGGTCTCCTTGCGGATCAGAGTTGTGTCCATTTAACAACCTTACATTTTTTCAGAAACAAACCAGTGCCTGGCACACAAATACCCATAAGTAACATTGCCCTTGAATGGGGGCCATTATCCAAAAATCTCTCACATGCAAATACCAAGCAGTGTATTATACAAATAGCAGGTGTTGAAAGAAATATAAAATTCTTTCATTTTCTCTCTATTCTCTGGAAAGATGAGGACAAGAAGAGGGGGACAATGTGTCTCCTAAACGTGAAGAGTTTCTGCAGGCCTGTGTCCCATGGCTCAGACTTGCTGGTATCCTGGCTTTTGACACTTCCCAGGATGAACTAGGGGCCAGCAGCTCATCTTTTGACGCATCCTAGTCACCAAAACTGAGGGATGAGTATTCGGAGGTTTGAAGACAGAGAAGCCCTTCAGGATGAGCTACTCTAAACCATGTTTTTTCCAGATGGGGATTTGGACTGACTGCAGCCATAGGACAGGAGGAGCTGGGCAGATGCATCTCCCTGTCCCCTCCTAGACTGGCAAATGAAGCCTCTAGGAAACCGAGTGCTTTCTCAATCTCTAAAAATAAACACCCAGAAACTAGATACATCATGTTGCAATTTACAGCGTCTAGAACTTCACATGGTGTAATTAGCAAATGGATTACAATCATTTATTTTTGGTTTAAAAGCTCAAATGAACACGACCTTCCAGTAGAATGGGAAAATGAGAGTCTGGGAGCCAGTCACACTCCTCCAGCCCCTTCCAAGGCCACAATGTCAAGGCTAACTGGTGTTTACTTGCCATTGTCTCAGAGATAGGGGCTGCACCTCTGAGCTCTGGGGTTCCTGGGAAGCAGGACTTGTGGAATAAAGCCCCCACAGAGTCTGTATTCACCCCCCCCCCCAGTGAGTGGGAAGATGTCCAAAATCACTCTTCAAAGCAGAGAAAAGACCGAAGGTATTGTCCATGGTGAAAGAAGAGCCCTTGGCCCTAGGCTGATAGAGAAGATGGGGGAACACTGAGCAAAACATACCAAAGAATAGATCCATGCAAGGATTTTTCCTTACAAATACTGAACCCATTTTCAGGATGGCTATCACTTGCCTCCCTACAGTGACAAGTGTGTCATGCTGTCTCTGAACAGGCAATATTAGATGTTTCCAAGAATGGCTAAAAGAAAACCAGACAACAAGATCAGAGAGAACTTGGGTTTGGGTTTTAGCTTATTACTTGTGCCATAAATAACAACCCCTACAACTCTTTTTGTTGGTACAATTTACATACATCTCACAATCACACATAACATTGGGGAATTTGTATCAGTATATGACACAAATTAATTCTCATTTTTACCCATATCCCTACCCACCCACACCTCCCCACCCCTTATATACATGCTCTTTTTCTTTCAGAATCATATTTATTCCTTCCACGCATTACATGCCCACACCAAATTTCCTTTGGAAATTTCCCATTCTACAAAAACTGTCATACTTTCTAGAGCTCATTTGCATCTACAGGTGCTCATAGCAAAGAAAATATCCGGTATTTGCCTATCTGTGATCTATTTATTTCACTTATTAGTGTGTCCTCCAGGTGTATCCATTTGCACATAAATGAATCAATCTTGTCATTCTTTATGGCAGAAAAATACTCCATTTTATTTAAAAAACCACATCTTCTTTATCCAGTCTCCAGTTGATGGGCATTTGGGTTGTTTCCAAGATTGAGCTATCACGAACTGAGCTGCTATGAACAAAGGTATACATCTTTCTTTCCAATGTGATTTTTAAAATTCTTTTGGGTATATTCCTAGCAGGGGGATAGCAGGATCAAATGGGACCCCTAGTCCTAGTTTTCTGAGGAATCTCCACACAGATCTCCACCTAAAACTCCTTTTAAAACAAAGGCCCTCAGTATGAGCTGGGTATGGTGGCACATGCCTGTACTCTGGGAGGATGCTGTGAGGAGGGTCGTAAGTTCAAGCTCAGCCTGGGAAATTCAGCAACTTAGCAAAACTATGTCTCAAAATACAAAATTAAAAAGGGCTGGGATATAGCTTAGTGCAAAGGCCTTGTTTTCAAATCCTCAGACTGAAAAAAAGAAAATGATCCTAAAGAATAACTACCACCTAAGATTGTTAGAAAGACTGAAAGAAAAATGAATGACTATTTCTTGAATATGAATTCTTCCTGAGTGTGTACATTTCCAAAGTAGCTCCTTCTGCTGAGACCTTTATCTGAGAATAGTGCAGTAGAGACTGGGGCAGAGCAGCAGGAAGCTTGGGAAGTTGAAGATGGAAAGGGAAAAGTGAGACCCAAGCAACACTTCTTCCAGGTTAAGGAAGGAAACAAGGGCAACCACTGTGTGGCAGGCTGTGCAGGGCGTTTTTCCCTGGGGGCGCTTCTCCAAACCACACGAGGTTCCTTCGCCATACCGTACCACGGCTTGTCCCATGTGCAGCCTGTGAAGCCGCCTCTCTGGTCTGTTTCTCTAGCCAGCCCAGAGAATCAAGATCGGGTCCTCATCTTCACTCCTTAAGCTGTTCGTTACCTTAGGTAGGGAGATCCTGGGAGAAGTGCGCTGTTCTGACCTGCTAAGCTGCGGCAAGAGTCCTAGACTGTCCTCTCTTACCAGGGGGTTTTTACAAGCCAAAATGGCAGGCCAAGAAGCTTTGGAAACTGCCATTTACTGAGGAATGTTGTTCCCCAAGTTCCTTGGAAGTTGCCGCTTGCTCTTAAACCTTAAACTTCTACTTTGTCCTCTGCCTTACTGACCTTTCTGTCTCGTCCCTTGCCCCAAACTCCAACCACTACAGTCCTCTTTCAGGACATTCTGTCCAGGAACAGTTTGCCCTCTTCTGGGTGGCACTTCCTTCCTCTCCAGCTCTCAGCTTCTCTTAGACGCATCTGGGGAAAGATCTTCCTTGGGCTTTTATACCAGAGAGACTTTCACTACCCTTGCTTCCTTAGGCAATTATCCAAGTGGTTGCTGAATGGATGCCTGTCTTCTGGTGTGAGTGTGAGCCCTCTGGGGCAGCCCTGTGTTTGTCCTCTGGGAGCCAGGCACGCAGGGAACACGCACTGCTATCAGTGTGGTCCACCGTTCTAGAGCAGTGTGTGGCACACTGTAGGTGTTCAAGCAGTACTTCTTGAATGAGTCAGAACAGGCCACATGCCTCCTTTCCGAAGCTGATTCAGCTTAGCACTCGCTCCTATGGCCTCCTGAAGCTCTCATGGTCCTTTCCCTATACTTGGGACCCTTCTATGCGTTATATGCTACTGGGGCATAACCATTTCCCAGCCAGCAGCCCAGAGGAAGGCCTGCAGGGGACCCCGAGGAGAACTCTGAAAAGGCCTGAAGCTCTGGGCAAGTGGAAGGAAAATGGTATCTGCCAGGGACTCGCTTGGGGTTTCTGCCTTATGGTCTGCTTCTGGGGAAAAAAAAAATCCTCCAGAACTAAGTTCTCACTTCAAGGGATAAAAACGCAATTCTTTTTTGGTGTGTGTACACAAAATAAATGGTAAGCTGTTAGCATGTAGAATGCACTGTCTCAGCAGGTAGAACACAGACAGGTTTAATGCGGGTTCTGAAGAACGTCATTTCCTTGTATTAACCCCAGCGCAACAGCCAGCCCTTCCATGCAGACTGTGGAGGCTCCTGAAGTCTCCCATCTCCCCTTGGATAATACTGGATACCTACATCCAAGTAAAGTATAATAGTTTAAATTTTTTATTGCTTTTCAGTTTCAGTGATAAGTTCCATTTTTTCCCTTTTCATTCTTCTTTCCTTCCCCTTCTTCCTTTTCTTCCTTCCTTCCTTCTTCTCTCATTTTTCCTCATCACATTCTAAATATATCTTAGCCTTTGTTTTCTCCCTCAAATTGGGGACAAAAACATGCAGATGTGTATCCAGGTCACATGCAGGGCTCCATAGTTGCCTCCTGACTAGGTTCTCTCAGACCCTTCTCCTTTGCATCTTCTCTTCCCCACCTTCCAGCTCTTCCATCCAAGCTACATGTTGCCTATCACAGAAGTGATATAATACCAACAATGCCTCAACCAGAAACAGTTTTTAAGCTTTTTCCTGAAGAGGCAAGCTTCACTGAGGTGAAGGCCACTGCCCTTGCCAGTCTGGGAGACAAGACAGATGGTCAGGGTCCCCACAGGCTCCAAAGAGACAGGACCTGGGTTTCCATCCATGGGACTATGGCTTTCTGGAAGCCTAGGAAAGCAGCTGTAGTCTGCACTGGCCCACATGAGCCAGGGCCCCTGCTGTTTCCACAGAGAAATCCTGTGTTGTTGGTAAGGTCAACTTGGTACTTGGTTCTGGCTATGAGGTGCCATGGACAATATGTGCCCCTTCGGGATTCCTGGAAGGGAGATCTAAGATTCTAGTGTCACCAAAAATTGCCGTACCTCCTCAAGTGGACAAGGTGCTCTTGGGCCCCCAATGTTTGTTATATGCTGTTTCATCACTTTCACACTCCCCTGAGTAATCTGTTTGTCCTTGAGAACTTTCACCTCCTCCTGCCAGCTTTTGTCACCCTCTAGGCCAACTCTTGGGCCTTGGTCTTTGTGGGATGGTTAGGTATATTACCGGTTCCCACCAGTGCTCCTGGAGGCATCTGCCATGCAGGGAATTTGGGTGCAAAGAGGAGAGAGTCAATACATTAATTAATTTATGCATTAACTAACTGTCTTGCTTCAGAAAGAAAACACAAATACCAAATATGCCCATAAGGAGCTCAGAGTCTGGTAAAGTAGCAGACACACAAAGATTTTTAAACTATTTAAGAGCTGAGATATGGGCTCTGGTAGAAGGCTTGGAGAGGAGGGGAGGAGACCTTCTCTCTGGTGTCCCCCGGGACCAGGCATGACCAATGGGGTCACTTAGTAGATAGTCACCTAAAAAATGAGATGGGTTGGTGGAAAAGGTCCAAAGGAAGTATATGGACCTGGTATTTCATCCAGAGAAATTGACGCCAGGGAGAAGAAGAGCTTCCTACGGGGTGGCAGCCTGAGGAACAGACTCCAGGACTCCTTGGCACTGACTGGGAATTCTCTACGCATTTCCCTGACACACAGCAATGTGAGCCGTGGTTCCTCTCTGAGCTTAGCTGCTTTGCCTGTAAAATCAGAGGGTTACAGCTTGGGGCTTAGACCACGCTGAAGCGACAGTGAGGGCTGGAGGCTAGGTCACATGCATGGGATATGCTGTCTCTGTTTGTTTCTGATACAAATTCAAGAGGCCCCTCTCACACAGCAACTTCCACCCAAGGGTTCCAGACACACATGCTGCACCTGAGCGGCACCGGGGGCTTCAGGGGCACCCTTTCCCCTGCAGTCTCTAAACCCTGTGCTCCCTCCACCAATCTGTTCTGTGGCTGTGACTTCTTTTTTTTTTTTTTCCCCTTCTTTTGCTTTCTCATGACCGTACCATCACTGAACCAATGCTTAGAGTCTCTATAATGTACACAGCCCTGTACTCTGTGTGCTACAGTGATAGTGTTTTGAATGACCCAAGATTTGCTGCGGAACCTCAGCAGATGGAAATGCTGGCACTTGGCCACGCAGTCTGCAGAGCTACAGATTTTTGCAGCACGCCGTGTCCTTCACCTCCCACGTTTTCTGCTCAGCCTGTGTCTGAGAGGGCCTCTCCACCATCTCCAAGCTTTAGATGCCCTCCTAAGGCCTCACCCATCAGCCACGGCCACCTGACTTCCTGGACCAACTAACCCTCCAGACCTTCCCTTCTGGAGCGCGATGACGTTCCGCTTTCTACCACAGTCCTGCTGTGTTGTGTCGTGGTTTTCCCTCGGCCCCGTTCTTGGGAACGTGAGAAGGCTCGGGGCAGTGTTACTGCACTGGACAACCCAGCAAGTACTGGGGAGACTCCGAATGAAATGGACCGAGCTCGACCCTTAGCTTGAGTGTTCTCATCTGTCCAGGGGAAAGAGCAGATGGCGCTCAACTCATCACTCGTTCAACCAGCAAAGTCAACATGGTAGCTTCTCCCTGCTCGCAGGGTCCATCGCCAGCTCTCGGCCTCAGTGATGTTGCTCCTGACCCTCGGATGTCCTGTCTAATCCCTGCCTGGGCCTTTTTGCAGGCTGCTTGAGAGTGTGCCCGGTCCAAAGTAAGAAAACCCATCTTCGGGACATCCCACAAAGAAAATACACTCTATCATCACCCTTGTGTCGCAGAGGAGACCAAAACCCAAAAAGGGTACTTAAACCGCGTGAGATAACATGACCACCCTGCTTCCAGGTGTCTCATCTCTATGCTTCTAGTTACTCTTTGTCCGAGTGTCTCCATCTGTGAAATGGGGGAATCGGATATGGCACTTGTAGTAGTTCTCCTGGTTCTGATGAGCTCTAACTAAACTCTCCGACTTTACCCGGCCTCCTGCCCTGTGGACTCAGGCAGACCCCGCCCTGGAGCCCCAGCGATAGCAGGGTCCAGTCCTGCACTGCTGCCCAAGTCCAGCCTTGCTGCCTGGGGAAGAGTACTTCACCCAACGGCTCGCTCACTCGCTCGCTCTTCCTACTACTTCATCTCCTAACTGCTCATTCACTCATTTATTTATCATCATTCATTCATTGATTCATTTCCTCAAATTCCCATGCATTCATTTAAAGTCATACACTTATTCACTCATTTACTATTAGCTGCTTCATTTATTCACACTCATTCACTTAAGGATTATTTTATTTTATTTTATTTTGCAGTACTGGGGAGCGAACTCAGGCCCTTGTGCATCCAACGTTGGTGCGGTACCACTTGAGCTAAATCCCCAGCCCAAAGATTTATTTTTTTGCTGATTTATCTCTTCATTTACTCATCCATCAGCCCATTCATTCCTTCACCCCCCATTGTTTCCTCCCTTCTTCATGTGCTCAGTTACTCCCTCCCCACTCTCCACTCTCCTCCTACTCTGCCTCCTTCCTCCCTGTTCCCCAGTGCAGCCTCCACCAGAAGGCAGGGCCTCCCTCCCCACGGGGTGCACCAGCCCTGCTCCCGGCCAGCTCTTCCCTGTGACATGCAGCGTGCTGGACCGTGCGGGCACGTCTCCTGGTCTGCGCTCCACTAGGAACAGGTGTTCTTGTAATTACTGTTTTGACTTTTTCCCCCAAACACCAGCACATTCTTTCCTTCCCTCCAGTGTGCAGGAAGACAACTGCGCAGCTTGTGTAGGACCTGGGGGTCCAGATTCTAGGACAGAGGATGTTGCTGGAGCCCGGAAGGCTTAGAAAAGCCCCTGCCTCCAGAGCTGGTGACCTGAGGCTCTGTGCTGAGCAGAGATGGGGCAGCCTTGGAACACCAGACCCTGAGAGCCAAGTTAGCAGACAGGAAGAGAGTGGTCACTGCAGGATGACAGAGCGTGATCAGTCTGGGCTTGGGTCATGCAGAGACAGATGGCAGGGTCAGAGGCGCATGCAGAGGTTTGGGGCCGGTGAGGTCATTGTCAGCAATGTCATGTTAAAAGATCAAAATAATTTACCTACCTGCTGGGTATTTTTCATATATTATGCTAGTTGTCCCTCTCTACTTAATCTTTCCAGTTTTCATTTAGAAATGGAATATCCTAAGGCTTAGCGGGTCCCATGACTTCTCAGCCAAATAGGAGATTTTTCTAGATTCCCTCACAGTGAGGGTGACAGGCTGAGTGGTGGCCACTATTGTGGGCAGAGCTCTGGGCACCTTACTGAGGAGTGTCTCTAGTGCCAGCTGAGGAGTGGCTGTCTTCAGTGAGCCCCTTGTCTCTGGGAACAAGGTAGAAGCAGCCCTGGTCTCTGAGAACTGTGGGAAGCAGAACTTCCCTATCCCGCCAGCTGGGGTTTTACATGCTATGCTTTGGCCACTACTATCTGGATTACTATTAAAGGAACAAGCCAGTCCTTACTAATGAAGGAGGGTCCTCCTTTGGCTGTGTCCCGACTCCTGTAGAAAAGTTTACTTTAGCAACAAGCTCTTGGCCGCTCAGCTTCCTTTCTTTCTTTGTGTCTTTCATGGCAGAACAGTGTTCCCTTCCAAAACTCATGTACCCTGGGAACTTCAGAACATGGTCTTATTTGGAAGTATAGTCTTTGCAGATATTACTGACATAGGACTAAAGTGAGATCCTGCTAGAGTTTAGATGGACCCTGCATCCAATAAGAGCGTCCTTTTATGTGGACAGGCAGAAATCTAGAGCAGTGCCATGTGAAAGGAGAGGCAGCGGTTAGAAGGCTACGTCTTGAAGTCGAGGAACTCCAAGGATCACTGGTCGCCACCCAAAGCCAGGAGAGGCATGGAGCAATTCTGTCTCAGAGCCTCTGGAAGGAACCATCCCTGCTGACACCTAGATTCTGGCTTTTAGTCTCTCGATCTGCAGAAGCTTAAATTTCTTGACCAAATTTGTTGGGTAGCAGTAAGAAACTAACTGTGCCCCAGAAGAGCGGTTAGGATTGGGAGAACTGGATCTGTCTTCCCTCTAGATGATCTACAGAAAGCAAACCTCCTCCTGTCCCCTCTCCTCCTCTCCCCACTTCCCTTCCCTCAAAGGCATGGCCAAAAGTTGCTGGCTCAAGAGGGAGGTTTGAGGAAGCCCCTCTGACTACAGAGGTAAACTCACCCTGAGGTTTTTCATTGTGAACGGCACCCCGGAGGTGGTCAAGATCATAGCCTTTGCCATCAGACTACCCAGCCTTCAATCTTGGCTGGCCATTTACTAGCTGTGTGCTCTAAAGCAAAGTCATTTAACTTTCTTTTTTTTTATTTTTTTT